>NW_022046008.1:50745-66974 GCF_001654015.2 Drosophila navojoa
TCATTGTCATTGTCATTGTCATTGTCATTGTCATTGTCATTGTCATTGTCATTGTCATTGTTCATGTCATTGTCATTGTCATTGTCATTGTCATTTATTTAAATCATTCCCATCTTCAATCACATCACCGTTATCAATCAATATTCCTATTTCTACACAATAAAACCTCATCTCATCTTCATTATAATCATTATGTCATATTAATAATAAGTTTTTTATTTACATCAAGAATGAAATCATTTTTCTGCAACATATATTAATATATATGTAATATTTTTATTGTTACACCAGCTTCTTTATATATAACGTACTTATATACACTCTTATCGCATAAAAGTCACAGCTGTCTGTGTATTTGCACAATTTCCAGATATTAGCAATTGCACAAATATTGCTAATAAACTGGAAGTTATAGACATTAGACAGCTGTTGTTACAGTTATTTGTGTACCGTACACAATATGGCGTTGACTTCCAATAAATCAATGCAAAAGCTATTGGAATTGCTTCACTTAGTTAATGCATTAGTTTAAATGCGATTGCCAAAGCTTAAAGAGCTGTATAAAGAATTTACTTAATATAAGAAAAATTTATTGTTTATATATAAAAAAAATTTCCTTTAAAGATAATGCAGACTTATGCAAATCTGTGGACAATTTTATTGTTATTCACCTTTAATATTCAACGCTTTGGAACCTTCGATACGAATGGCAAATCACAGCCGGTGAGTAACATAATTTTTCATGCACCGGAACAAAGAAATAAATTTTCAATTACGTTTCAGTCTCTGACCTTGTTCAAGGATTTGGAGGGAGAATGCAATACATATTGCTTGAATATCGTCAAGCCGATATTGCAGCAAACAAAGCAACATCATTTCTCGGAATTACAGGACAAAATAAGGGAGCTAGATGGGCTGTTAAAGGTGACTGAGCAACAGGTAAATACGCTTAAAATAAAGCTGGGAGTCTGTGAGAATGCTACGGCCATCAAAGAGAACCTATTGCGAGATCAATTGAACCGAAAGACCTCACAGCTAAATGAACATCAAAGGAAAGCCGATGCACAGGAGGAGAGTGTTAAGAATTTGGAGACACAATTGACCAGTCTACAGAATCGTATTGGCATCTGTGAGGAAACGGTTCGGAATAAGGAAGTACAATTCACGCAGCTCAAGGAGTTGAACGTGTCCTGTAATAACAGCAGCCGGATTAAGGATGATCTCATTGAGACGAATAAGGCCTTGATCAATAGACATAATGCCGTCTCAGAGGGTGAATTGATTAAACTGGAATTAAAGGATCGTCGCATAACTGAACTAGAGGCCAATGTGAAACTCAACGAACAAATTGTTGTGGAACAGAGAAACAAAATTGCCAAAGACGACCTGAAGATAAAACAATTGGTTCGCAAGCTATTTATATACGATAAACAAATCAAGACTTGTCATGCGACGAGCTGTCTGGGAAAATCTACAGATATACATGTTATCATACTGCCCGGAGCCGAGCCCTTTCCTGTGTTCTGTGACTCGCACCTGGTCGGCTCCGGCTGGACTGTCCTATTACGTCGTCGCGATGGCTCGGTGAACTTTTTTCGCAATTGGAACGATTATAGAATCGGTTTTGGTGATTTAAGAGGTGAATTTTTTATGGGCTTGCAGAAGATACATTTGATAACCTCGTCACGCCGCCATGAACTCTTAATACATCTTCAAGACTTCGATAATCAAATTCGTTATGCCTACTACGATAATTTCAAAATAGGCAACGAAGCCGATGACTTTAGCTTGCATGTCCTGGGCGAATACAATGGGACGGCAGGTGATGCGCTCTCAGTGCAAAAATATATGAAATTCTCCACACCTGATCGCGACAATGATCAGGCGGAAATTAATTGTGCACAGGATTTCGGTTCGGGCTGGTGGTTTCGCAAATGTTATTATTGGTGAGTAATATTTGAATATATGAATTAATATATATTTATTTGTTGCATCTTGTTTACAGTAATTTAAATGGAATATATTTCAATTCTAAGAGAACTAATCAATATGGCATCAATTGGTTTGCTTGGCACAAAAATCCATTGCGATTTGTTCAGATGATGATAAGACCCAAGCGGCGTTAAAATGTAAATGTATAAAATATATATTTTTATTCGGTTATATTAATTTCATATTTGATCGATTTTATTTATAAATTATATATTTTTTCATAGTTTTTTAGCTGCAATAAATATTGATAGCTTAATTTTGAAAATGTTTAAAGATTAAAATATATATGCCAGCGGTTTTCTTTTTTTATGAATAGAGAATTATTGTATTCATTCATACCAAAATGTTTTTAAATTAATAAAAAAAATCTATATATGTATATTTTTTCGTATTTAATTAAACTTTAATCCGTGCTTTGCTGTTCGTTTCGTCATATTAAAATCCACAAAAAAATGTGTAATCCATTTCTTTTCAACTATATTGCATTGAATATAATAATTCATACTTTGATCTGTGATATATAAAATGTTCAGCTTTGAGATAATACATATATACGGCTTGAACATAAACATAAATTGAAAAAACTTTTTTTTTTTTTTTATATTGTATGTATATTCAATTGTTGTTTTTCTCCCAAAGTTATAAAACTGATTTTTGTACTCATATAAAATACATAGAAATATAATTTAAGGGCCAAAAAGTTATGTGCAAATGGAAGTAGAGAGGACAATGCCAATTTCAAAGGTGTGTCTGTGTGTGTGTGTCTGTGTGGCGACTAGACAGAAAAAACCATTAAAAGTGACTCGGATTATTGTTGTGTGTGTGTGTGTTTTTTTTCACGCTGTCTAGATCGCAGTACAATTGAGTTGAGCGCAGCTGAGGCGTTGGGGCAACTGATGGCTTTGCCACGTTTTAATTTGCACAAACATTTATTAAATTTTAAAATCTAATTTGAATTTTCACGCCACACGGCGACAGAGGTGGCCGATGGCGACGGTGGCGACGGTGGCGACGACAACACCGACGACGATGACAACAAAGGGGTATAAAACTAAGCCAAGTGTAACACAAAACAAGCGGGAATATGTTGAAAGTACAAGTGACCGACTAAAAGATATGCTGTAAATTATCTTTATATGATAATAGAAATAAACAAATTAATTTATTAATATATACGTATGTACAAGTTATGGATTTTTACATTTACAGGAAACTAAACTCAAATTATTATGCTTAAAAGACACAAATAATTTAAAAGAATTTTGAATACAAAATAAATAAAAATAAAATTGTTACATGAATTCAATATTTATATATAAAATAAATTTATATTAAAAGAGACCATACAGATATTAAAATGAAAGTAAATAAAAAACAATAAATAATCCTTTTGAAAAAAAAAAAAAAAATTGTTCATACTTTCTGGCATAAAAACTTAAGGACAATCCTAAAGATGTCAATAGAATTCGCCGATCCGCATATAATATAGGTATTTTATTGCACTATAGAATTCCCTTGCAACATTTACTTGTACAGAACGTAAGTCATCAATTTTTCCATTTGAGCCAATTGATGCAGGGTATCAAGAGACGACAACCAAGCAGAGCCAGAGCGACAATACACAACGGCAGCATTCTCGGTGCGAAGGAGTCAACGGCAACAGGATGGAACCGAAAAGCAACAGCATGGAATTGATTATTGAGCGAGTGTCGGGAGTTGATGCTGCCGTACAGCTATCTTCCTCTCTCTGTCTCTGTCTCTGTCTCTGTCTCTCTCTGTGTCTCACTCACTTTGGCATGTGGACTGTGGGTTAAATGGAACACTCCACACGGGACTTGGGTGTGCTGTACATATGCCTCTCCACGTTGGTGAAAGTTTTCCCTTCTTTTTGGTGATGCCGGGCTGACGCAAAAGTTATGGCACATTGGTATGCAGTTAATATTCAAGGCCTTTGCCTTTGCCGTTGCCATTGCCTTTGCCGCATTGTTGCAGCTGCAATGCATTTCGCAATTTTGCACTGCCGTTGACAGCGGCCCAGTGCAAAATTGCAACTGCAAGTCGCATGCATAAGCAGGCAACGTTTGGCCAAATGGATTTCAGGCTCAGGCACCGATTCGAATATACATTTTAAATGCAGTTTTTGGCCCAAAATCGAGCACAGAGCGCATATTTATTTTTGGCTCGGCTTTTCTTTCCATTCTGTTGCATAGTTTTTTGGGGCGCTACGAGCATTCAATGGGGATTAGCAGCAGAGGCAATTGGCATACAAAAATCAACAGCACAACAACTATTTGTGCCTGTGTATCACAAAATAAATGTGCAGCTATGCACAAAATTGTTGTGTGGGGATTACACAAGTTGAGGTTATGTATACAAATTGTTTCGCCAGTAAGGGTAGTCTGAGAAATCTAGAACACCCAAGAATTGGAAACAAAAATTACATATTCACTATATTTTCAATAGGTATGTGCTGAAGATTCATTCATATCTATAGAGATACTCCGTGCATATAAGGTTTAAAAATAATACCAATCACATTTTCTTTTTTTCTTTTACTAGGTATATTCTCACTTATTTAAGGTGAAATTATGCAGCATTTGCTGTAAATCAATGCTGAAAATATTTATTTATATATAAGCCAGGTTTTGTCTACTTTTTACATTAAAATGTAAATTAAGAATGCCTCAAAATTTGAATAAAATGTAATTAGTTTACTAATTAGTTTTTCTATATATTTAAATTATAATTTTGTTCAGCTGAATATTCTCACTTGTATTGACAAACAGCAGCAGACTAACCCTTTAACGCAACATTGTATCTGTTTATTATCTTTCTGGCCATTTTGTACAGCCTTTGAATGCCAATGAAGATAGAGAAATGTCATTTGATGCACTTCTCCATTACGGAGTTTTATTGATGTTGTCTGTTTGACAGAGCGAAATAGAGGGCCCAGAGAGCAGCTGCTGTTGCTGCCACACGTCATGCAACATGCGACACATGCACATGCAACAGCAGCTATAAAAGTTTTGCAGCTGACAATGAACATGAAAACCGTGCGGGCATGACGAAAGGAATTGTCAATTTGGCATCTGACACACACTCATATCAGCATTTTATTATCAGCTGTACGGCTGTCAATTAAAACTGAAGCATAGAACAAAACACACACGAATGCAGCTTGTGTAACGGCAAATAGTGTACAGACCAGACCAACTATGTTGCTCGTTAGCGATCTCAATATGGGCTACGCTTACAACGAATTGAAACTGCGTTGAAATACGAAATAGTTACATATGTATAAATATTTAAATAATATGAAGGAATTATTTTAAAAAATGAAACAAAGAATTTGTTTAATACAAAATAAAATAAAATAAATAGTTTCAGTGATATGTAAGTAATTAAAAACATTAAAGGGAAAATAAAAACATTGCTTTTTAAAGTAAATCAAACAAATATATATGTATATAAAGAAATAAATTTGTAAATAAAAAAAAATTACAATTAAAATGTTTATTAATAAATCATAACTAACAAACCAAATTATGTTAAGCTCAGAATTCAGTGGATTGTTTTGATGTACATTAAAAAAGATTAAATTTTTATTAGGAAAATTCGTAGAAAAATTTGTTAAAAGATATTTTGCTATGTTTTATAAGTCACTCCGAAAAAAGTTTTAATTTTATGTGAATTGATCTCCAATAAATAAAATAAGTTGGTTACCTTTTGCAAGAAGTTCAGGAAGCAGTCGCTGCTTTAATTTAATCAAGAATACATACATATATATTACATATAAACGATAACTGTATTTACTTAAATATATTCCTATTTAATACCGGCCACATAATTTACGAAAAACCCACAGGTAGGGTAACCCACAGGTAGGGTAACCCACAGGTAGGGTATAAACATCTTTTTTTGGTAGGGCTTTTGCTCTTTTTTTAGTTTCAACCGCTTTGAAAAGCTACATGAAAAATTAGTCATGCGCGATTTTGTTCGGTTCGGTTCGGCTCGGTCAACCCCATTAGAGAGGGCAAAACTTCAATTAATGCCCAGCCATGTAGCCGCTGGACAAGCAGCAACAATAACAACAACCCCAACAATGACAACACCGACAACGAGAACAACACGAGCTGCAAATGCTGTTCACTGAATTCAATTAACCGCAATTTTGCATAGTGTTGGTAACTCGGGCCAAATGCTTTAAGGTTTATCACATTTTGCACAATAAATGCAATCATTCTACAGAAAAACCATAAAAATATATACCACAAAAAAAAAAGATAAAACAAGCTATACAACTCTATCCAGATAATTCGAATTGCTTGTGTTTTTATAATTGTTGTAAATTTAATTATATTTATGTAGTTTTTTGTGTGTTTTCCTCTGTAATTTGTCAGTTGTAATTGCTGTGCCCTTTGATTTTGTTGACCGTTGCAGTGTAATTATGAAAACTGCATTTCAAATTTCAGTTGATGGCCCATCTCATTAATTATGCTTCTTGTTTTTGTCAAACACATTCATAATGTGGCAAATGAATTGTTGCATGAAGTTGTTATCTTTTTACATGGAATGACATATATTTGGAGCATTTGGGTTGGCAATGAGTTTATCGATAGCAAGAAGAAGGCGTGGCATAGTATATGCGTATATTGTACGTATGTATATATCCAGGTTTCATTGTAATTTAGTCAAAAGTATAGTGTCTATAAAGGGTACAACTAAAAATTCCTTATTTTATGAATTCATTTCAAACAGACAATTTTTTCAGATATCGCTAATAACAAAGATTGAAGAGTTATGTATATACATATGCATATTATTCCAGTTGTATTATATAGTTTATTAATTTAAAAGTTTTTTAGCAAAGTTTAAAAGTAATACTTCATTTGAAAAGTATTTTCTTTTTTTCAAGTTTCAGAAAAATTGATGAAAAACCTTGAGCAATTTCGCCGCTATTCCATTTCCAGCATTCCACTCTCTTTGCATTGCTCTGATTTCTAGATAAAACTGTCTCTACACATGATATTTTTAAGCTCAACCAGCTACAATTATCATTATCCGTGAGCAGGGCGAGCACAATGATAATAAATAAATGAAAGAAAGAAAAATAAAAACAAGATGAGGCTAAGCCGTGTGACATTTGGCAGACAGGGAGATCCTGCTTGCTGTTAACGTCGGTTTTACTGTTATTGTTTTTCCTGTTTGCTGGCCATGTTGTTTGGCAATCAGCATATTTGCCGTTCGGAACTGCTGCTGCACAGTGCTTTCGATATTAGTCAACGATGCATGAAATCAGCGTTCAGCAAAAAGTCAGGGCAGCGCTTACATACATATACATATATGTATATGTATGTATGTATGTATATGTATATAAACAGGATTTACACACAAGTTGACGCGATGTTGTTTTTCGATGAGAGGACAACGATGCTGATGCCATAGCGTACAATAATTTCCGGCATTTGATAACAGCAACAACAGCAACAACTACAACAAACAACAGCGAGAGCAGCAAGAGCAATAACAATAACAACAACAGCAGCAAGAAATGCAATACAAACAGTTTGTAAACAAACAAATTTCATGCTACGTTTCACCGGAAAGTTCAAAGCCGAGTTGAGGGTTGGAACAGCGAAATGAGAGCAAAAATACAAATATAAAAAAATGAATATATAAGAGTCCAAATTGACAAGCAACGGCCGGAAATACAGTGTCTACTTTTTCATATAAGCATGTGCATTTGTGTATGTGTGTGTGTGTGTTTGTGTGTTATTAATATGAATTGAAATCAGGCTGGCTTGCTGCCAATGGCCACGTTAATTGGCAGACATGAAGCACGCACACAATTGAAATCAAGTGCGTTGAACAGCAACAATAACCCTCTACAAGAGCACACTCTCTCTCTATATATAGCAAGTGAGTATGTGTGTGTGTGTGGGCGTGTGTGTGTGTGTGTGTGTGTGTGTCTGCAGCGGTCAACGTCGCGCTCTGCTCTGCGGTTGGATGAATACATTTTGCATGCGTGGCGACATGTGTCAACTTCTATTAAGTTAACGCTGGTCATTCAACTCGCACCAGTAGCAACCTCGCTCCTCTCCCATACACATTCTCCATTCTCTCTTTCTCTCTCCCTTTCTCGCTCTGCGTCGCCCACACTTTTAGCACTTGCTGCCAGCGGGCATGTGGTGGTCAGCATTTTTGCAGTAGAATTAAAAGTGAGACTTGGCCACAAGGCATTTACAGCAGAGAGCGAGAGAGAGAGAGAGGGAGGGAGAGAGAGAAACAGTTGGCAGTTCTACTCTAGGAGGGGAGGGCAGGAGAAGGGCAACAAGAGGCAGACGGCCACAATGTGGACTAAGAGCTGAATACAGCTCGGCGGGTGCAGTTTGTCAGGCGATTTAGCGACAAAAAAAGAAGAAGAAAAAGAGAAAAAAATAAGAAAAATGAAAACACTTTTAGATTAACAACATGCTTGCAAATGGCAGCCAGCGGAAATTCTGTTAAGCGCATTTACTTTACAATGGCTCCACAAATCAAATTTACGCGTCAAGTATTTTACAGAATTTAATTAAGGTTTTTAGCATGTTCAAATTTAGAGAGACGACGAAATTCGGTTCAGGAAAGACAACGTGACGATTATTATTGTATGTGGAAATTAATGGAATAAATAATTCACGCTAGAGAAAAATATTAAAATATAAATATTTAATGGTCTATTCTTATTTAGTACAGAATATTGGAAAATCCCATTGAAAAATAATTGTAAAACAAAAAAAAAAAAAAGCAATCAACGAATACGCTAAAAAAAAAAAAAAATAAATAAATAAATTAATATGCTGCTTATTCAGTTCTAGAGTATACCCATACGCTTCCTAATTACTTTTTATTTTTTGCTATTTTTACTTTGAACGAAAAATTATATTTTTATATATTTATTTTGTATGTTGATTATTATTTGATAAATTGATCTACATAAGCTTTTAAAAAAATCTATAAAATTTAAAAACACAGTTAAAAGACCTTAAGTGATCTAAATCAAATGTTTTTATATTTTTTTTATTCTTTAAAAATTTGAAAGTTCAAACAGTATGTGCTTTATTTTACAGTTTATATTTTTCCATGAATTTTCAATTTTCCCAAACTGCATAATTTAATAGTGTTTTTTGCAAGATATTTTCAAACTAAATATGTACATATTCTTTTGTTAAAAAATACTTGTAAATACTTATAAAAAGTATTTATGTACGTTCTTATTTATATTTGAATTAAAAAAATTATATTTTTATTTTTAAAACAACTTATATGTTTTGCCATATTAAATATTTACTCAGTAAATATGAAATACTGAAGTTAATTACAAAATATTGATCGCAGTGAAAAAACGAATTAAATTTTAATTTCCTTTAACTAACGCAACAGGAATAGGAAATGTCGCATAGCTAAGCGGTTGTTGACATTTATACGGCAATCGTTCCACAACAAGTGGACTGCAACCATACTCGATGTGGATACATATACATACATACTATATATATTACTATATATATATGTGTGTTTGTGTGTGTATATAAATGCATAACGCTCCAAAGAAGTGCAATAAAACAAAGTGTCATAAATAAAATGAGCCGCATTGCATTAATGGCAGTTGCAGGCAACTGCATAAAGCTGCCACGGCCAATGCACTTCGAGTCGTAAAACTAGGGCCACTGCAGGCGCCGCACAATGAAAAACTGAGATAGGGGGAAACAAAGAGTGAGAGAGAGAGCGAGGGACGAATGGAATGCCTGCCACTTGAGTTGCATTCTGTTTGGCTGTGCAAAAATTATATTACAACAATGTGTATAAATTGTGATTTCCATGCAGCATTCAAGTGGCAAGAACAGAGACTGCTGCTGCAGTCGGTTAATGGAGTCAGTGTGTGAAGTGAGTGAGTGTGTGTGGCTTTGTGTGTGCCCGTCTGTGTGTATTAACCCCTGCTGTGTGGTGGGAACGTCTTGTGTACGCTTCGCTACTTGCCAACTGACTGGCAGTGTGTCAAGCCCAAGAGTCCTGCAACATGCGTGTCTTCGCTTGGTTGATTTTAACACACGCGCACGCACACACACACGCACACACACACGCATACACACACGCACACTCTGAGACCCATTCACATGGCCCAACAATGTAATCAAAGTAGGGGCGCAAGTGGCGCCACAAGCCCTATGCCCCATTCTGTATACTTTCCTTCTCTCTCACTTCCACTCTCACCCTCTCTTTCTCGCTGCCTGCTGTCACAGCAACTGCTCATTTCTAGCACAAAGCTTAATATGCTGCTAAATGGCATTAAATGGGGTAGCGAATGGCTGGTCGAAAGGGTGCCAAGAGTAGTGCACTACATATTTGATAAGCTTTGCAAGCGTAAATACCTCGACAATGTTTTCTTTCCTTACCATACCCTGTGTCAATTAATGAAGCTATTTACGTTCGTACATAGACAGGCTGGAAGCGAAAAGTTTTTCCCTTATTAGTTCGAAGAACTTAGGAGCAAACTGCCTGATAATCGATATCGAAATATATAATATTGAAAAAAAAAGTGTTAAGCGTCAGCGAAGTACAGAGAAAGACAACTATAGAGTATAGCCAAAAAAAATAACCGATATTTTTTTTACATTAATAAATAATTATCGATAACTTAACATTTTTCTCAAAACATATTTTAAAGCATATTCTTAGACACCAAAAATCTATATATATATACACTTAAACGAGTATCACCATAGAAATCGAAATCGATAAAGCAATGCCAATAAATATCGGTATATATATATAGATATTAAATCGATTTCCTTTCGATAAATTTTTTTTTTTTTTTAATTCATCAAGTCATATCAGCATATATAGACTTTTATATTTTTGAGCATATTTTTCAATTATAGTTCATTTTAAATTAATTTTTTTTATCATATTTGTTCAATATTTCTTTGCATAAATCCATGTGAATGTCCACTTTGTAAATTAATACGATGAATACATATATGTATGAATTGAATTTTTCAAGCATATTATTCAGTTCAATTTAATTGGTTTTTCGTTCATATTCGTGGAATAAACAGCAGCAGCAATATTGATAGCTGTTTATTCCATAGCAACAATTGGGTATTAATCGAATATTTTACAAGGACTTCAGTAAAGATTTAATTGAATATTTTTTTTAAGTACATAGCTTGTGGTTTGAACAGGTGACATAACTCAGCATGCAATTTGTTTTACATTAAAATTGAGCCTGCTTAACATTTTTTTTTTTAAATATTGACTCCAACTTTGGTCGATGTCCAGTTATGTAGTAATCATCGTTTCATATACCAACCTATATACATATAATTGACTAAAACAAAATACGTACATGAATTAAGACTTGAATCAAGTCTGGAAGATATCTTATTTATTTCGAATCAATTTAAATTAAGAGTCAAATGAATATTTGGTTATATTTGCATATTTGAGCTTTAAATAACATATTTTATATTACATTATATTGCTATCCTATCTGAGAACAATTATATGATTCTTTATTCTCATGTCTAATGATGTCTCCTCAGATTTCCTTGAACAGGGTAACTATGCACCGATCAGTTGCAACTGCAGCCACCGTAGCTGATTTTTTCCCCTCTTCTTCTTTCGGCTTCTTCATACTTTGTTGTGTGCGTGCCTGGCGAGAGTAGCTAATAAAGTTGGACAGTTTAAGACGCTGGCTGAATGGCTGGGCAGCAATTAAGCCATAAAAGGCACTAAAAACTGGGTGAGTTACTGTTGACTTCTCTCGTGGAGCTGTTGGGGGCACAAAAAGTTGTGCTTTCTGTCAGTATGTGTGTGTGTGTACGTGCGTGTGTATGTGTGTGTGTATGTGTGTGTTGGTGTTGGTGTCAACAAGTGAAGCATGGCAACAGCGCACTTTGCACTAATCGAACTTTATGTCCTGCTCTTTGGTTCCAAGTTCCATGAACTTTTTACGCACTCCGGTTTACTTAACTAAACTTTTTTTCGCTTGGTAACCAAAAGTTTTTTTATTTTGGGTAATAAATTAGAAACCTTTAAAGTGAAACCCCTTAAAAGTACTAAAAAAGTTACAAAGTGCAGACAATGCAAGTTTATTTGGCGAAATTATTTATTGTTTGATTTCTATTCGCCTGGCGAAACTAAATAAATCCCAACTAATTAGAAGTTTTGTCAGCGCACAATTTCCACAATTTATACCTTTGTTTCAGTAAACCAATTTGAATTGCATTCGCTAGAATTAATTAGTTTTGGAAGTCAATTCACAAAGTATTATTTAATTTTTTTAAATAATATTTCTACACTTCATTAGCGATCAAATTTGTTGAATAATTTTTCTTTATTAAATTTCCATTAAAATTTCACTAAATGAAATATAAAGAAATAAAATAGTTTTTGCATTCTATTCTATGAAATAAAATATACTTCCAGGCGCTGTTGTCAAACTTCACAGTTACCAGTAATTACCATTTCCATTTCCTTCAATCATGAACTTAATATACATATTAAACTTTTAAAATATACATTTAATATATTTTAGAGGTATTAGCATTATAATTCAAAAGGCATAAGTTGCCTTAATTATTTAATTTAATTTCCATTCTAATAACCATCATTATATGTTATTGCACTTCAGCTGACAATTTTGCCACACTTGACTTGCCTATGTATACGACCTCTGACACCCACATAAAATTTGCCCCGCAGGCCAGTTATTATTATTAATTCAATATATCAATTGAAATGACAAGACTTTTAATTGGGCTGATTTATGCCAACATTTTGACATAACACTCGACGCTCGTGTCTAAACCTAAACACACAAAATATGCTAATAGAAGCAACAATAGCAGTTAAATGAATCTAATTAAATGCAACAGAGAGAGAGAGAGAGAGAGAGAGAGAGAGAGAGAGAGAGAGAGAGAGATTGTGATAGAGACATATAAAAGTGAGCTAAACAATCAGTTGGAATCGGTGTAAAGTGCATCAATCAAATGCAACAACGAACAAACTATTTGGAAGCCAGCTAAAATGTAAGTGGCTTTTGTGTAAGCTCATTAAAATGATTACACTCAAATGCACACACACACTCACGCCCACTCACGCCCACATGGCACGCCCCCAAAATTAGACACACTCATACAACAAAATACGCGACACAAATTGTCTATTGTTGTTGTTCCATCTGTCTGTCTGTCTCTCTATGAAATGGCATGCAACAAATTTTTGCCACAATTCCCTCGCGAACATTACGGGTATTCCCCCGCATGCTACAAATGTTTAGTTATGCATTAGGCTTGTTGTTGTTGCTATTTTTGTATATATGTATTTGTATTTTATTTTTCCATTGCCGGCAGCACTTTTGTTGCAGCAACAACAACTACCTGTTTTTTTTTTTTTGCTGTTTTATTGTTGCTTGGCTTACACAACAAACTACAGAAATATTGTTGCATGCACAATGAACAGACATATGTGGCAGCTAGTTTCATTGCCATTGTCATTGTTGTGACGGCGAACTGCGACTGGGACTCAGATGTGCCACAGTTCTGCTGTCAGCCTGCATTGCGATGGCATGAGGCGAATTGCAGCAATGTTTGTGCAGGAATTTCTTTTCCCCTTTTGCATTGTTCGAAGGTAGAAAATTGTATGCAGCACTGTTGCCAAACTTCCTATTACATATTTAAAACGGCATACATATGTACCATGTATTTCTTTGCATGCCCATGTTTATATAGGTACAGGTAGCAGCGCAACATTCAAGGATTCATGCGCTGTTGTCGCATTTCAGCTCAAAGTTTTGGGATGCTCAAAATAAGGTGAAAAATTCGAGCTTTTTTTCAAATTTGAAGCAATGCATTAAGAATGTGCTGTAAATGAAAGATGAATGCGCTGTTGTCACATTTCATTACAGCTCAGACTGCTTAAATGTAAATACAATTCTATTGCGTCTAGGTCTGTCAAGTATAAAGCTCTTGCGCTGTTGCCCAATTTCTGTTGAGCTGATTACAGCCTGATGCCAATTGAGAATCACTGCACTGTTGCCACAAATCAATTTGACTTATGTCACTCAATTCGAATTAAATAACTCTAACAGTTCGACAATCAAATGAAAATCAACAGCCTGTTGTTGTCACATTTCAGTAGCTTCTATAAAAGGAATAGTTACTTTCAATTGTCGTAAAAATTATAAATTATATATGCGCTAATACCAAACTTTTTATTGGCTTTTAATACTAGTAAACCTTAGCCAATATATTATCAGCTTATATATCATATCCATATTTCAAAAGCTTTTAAAATCGAAATACCAAATTTAAGCACAATCGTGTAATGCTACCAAGCTTCACTTGGGATATAATAACAATATACTATTCTGCTAGAAACTTCATTACGTTTCCCCCAAGCAATATCTATATCTATAGAACAACGTAATCAGGTATTAATAAAATTGTCTATATATATGTTATTTAAGCCATTACGGCATTAATAATAAAATACCTTTTAAAGCCTTAATTGTTACGATATATCATATGCACATGTACATATATATGTATATATATATATTTGTACAAGATTTATGTTGTGTTTAATCTTTAATAAAATTCCTTTTAAAGCTTCAATTGTTATCATAATGCATATTTTAGGATAAGATTTATGCTCTACTTTATCTTTTCATTCTATTAAATATGCAAAGCACCCAAAACTCTTTCGATTCAGCCACACTCAACTCGTTAGCACTTTAATGCACATTTGTTGATGGCTATTAAGCCACTGTTGCCAAACTTCAGCTCACAAAGCTGTGCGAGAAAAATGTAAGCTACATAACGCTGTTTATACGACCCAAAAACTCTGTGACAATCTTTATTTGTTTTTGCGCTTTTTTCTTTGACAAGTTGAGGCCGCGAACACGCGGGGACCAAGAAAATTATTAGCAAACACTTGGGGAATGGACACTGCTCAGCTGTCGTAAAAGCCGAACTGAAATGTTATCAAACATATTGTCAAGGTCGATGCGGATGAAAGAGATAGAGGGGCACAGAAGGAGAGTGAGAGGGAGAGGGAGAGCATATAAATCATATGACAAAGTTTTGAGCAGACTCCCCATGCACTCCCTCGTCCGCTTCCCCCTCCTTTGCCAACCCTCGTGTCTCTGCACTTCCATAATAACGGTGAACATTTTTCACTTTTCTTATTTGACTTACCTTCGCGCACATTCTCGTAGGCATCCTCAACATGCGACTCCTTATAGATAATGGAGTGGAAATCAAGTTCATCCTCGTTTCTCTTTGTCGTTGCTGTTGTTGTTGTTGCTTCTGTCTGTTTGGTGTTGTTGTCCGTTGGATACATTGGGAATGTGTTTGCTGTTGTTGTTGTTGTTTCACCAATTTGATTCATAAAGTTTTCTCTCTTATTATCAATGGCAGTTTTAGTCAGATTGGACCCCGTTGTTGTTGGAGCTAATGTTGTTGCGGTGGTCTTTGTCGTCGGCATCGACGTTGACGTCGACGTCGACGTCGTCGTTGACGCTGACGCCGACGTTGTCCGATTTGTGGGAAAATAATGTTTGGCATGTTCAACATAATAGGCATCACGTTCCGTTATAATTTTACCCTCGAATACCCCATTGTGTATGGAACCAAATACATAACTATTACGATCCCCTATCACATCGCCCTCATAGATATGATCCGTTGAGACATCAATGGGGCCGTTGTTATCATAAAACTGAAAGATATTATATTATATATATATGATATATTAATGGGGCCTCTGCAATACTCACGTCTAACTTATCACTAAATGTATTTAAATCACGTTTTAATCTAAGATGGAAATCTTTTCCATGTGCTGCAAATTTTATATATACAAAATGATCTTTGGTCACCGATCGACGCGCTCTATTGTGACTAGCTCTGACGTGCTCATGATCATAGTTAAGTGTTTCATAGTGGGATATGTATTCGTTGAGACGTTTGTGACCTGTAAAGAGTTAAGAAACATTCGTAATTAGTACACGAATTTTTATTATAATATATATTTTTGATATATTTGTAATGAGTATTGTATTGTATTAGGTATTAGGTTGAATATAATATTTCTATAATGTTACAACAAATTATTTTATATTTTAAGCCCTTCTTTTTTTTTATACCCTGAACCCATTGAAAATGGGAAATCAGGGTATAATGGTTTTGTTA
>NW_022046008.1:81058-93456 GCF_001654015.2 Drosophila navojoa
CAGCAGCAGCAGCAGCAAGAGAGAACGAGAAGAGGAAGAAGAAAAAACAAATAGCCCGCAAATAGTTGGAAGGCGACAGCAAATTGCACTTGCATTGCCAGCTGTGAAAATAGCAAATGCAAATATGACAAGGACAACGAGGACATACATATGTATGTATATACATATATATGAATATATATTTGAAAATGTGGAAAATGCCAAAAGCTTAAATTGCAATTAACAGCAGCGTTTAGCAAATCTAGTACGAGCTACAGAATATTTGATATTATCATGCATCCTGCATTCTCGCTTGGTATTTATATAATTTGACCAGGCTGCAGGCCATGGCCTGTCTATGTGTATGTGTGTGTGCGCGTGTTATCATGGCATATCTCTAATCAATATTTAATGAATTTCTGCCTGCTGGAAAGCAATCAAAAATTATTAGACATAATCAACAGAGCAGCAGCTGGCTGGCTATGTTGGCCAGGCTGACTAGGGAATCAGCCTGGCCAAAACACGTTACAAATTAGTGTTGAGATATTTGCGTCTCCATTCACAAGTTGAAATTAATTAAATTTTTCCTGTCTTATGATGTTTTCAAATTCTAAATTGAAATGAATTGCATATCTAAATAAATTACATTCACAAACTGTTATTACATTTCAGCATTTGACATGACTTATGTGCAAATTGTCTTCTCTTGTGGCAAACGCTCACAATTTCGTCTATGCACCAGAACGATTCTTTCAAATGAAATAATTCAATTACTTGACAAAGTCTCTGACGTGCATCAACTCGAATGCACACTCAACCGTTTTAGCTTGCAACTTAATTAGATTAATTTCGCATTTTGGCCAAAGTGTACATTCAGAAATTTCAAATAAATTCAAATGCTCTTTTGATTTTCACTACACTCTTTATCTTGCGTCCTTGGAATACTAATTGATGTTGATTTTTGTTACTAAGAAAATAAACATTGAATAAAACTGTAATTAAACTAAGTTACAGTACTTTTTATATATATTTTGAATAGGTGATTATATTTCTATTTACGAATATTTTTCCATTATGTATTTTTTTCTTGAAAAGTTTTAAAATTTAATTATTAATCATTATAATTTATATTAAATAACAAATTTATTTTTTTTTTAATTTTAAACATGTGCATATTTTTGGTAATTGACTCATTTTTTTTTTGTGTTTATTTTGCAATATGTTTTTATTAACATTATTTTATTTTTATTTTTTTTTTTATCATATTATTTCATCTTTTCTTTTTATTTCATGTATTACTTAATTACAGCATTATTTTTTGTTTTATTTCATAACTTTTTTATTCGGTTAAATCTTGTTAATTTATTACAATTTTGTTTTTAATTTGATATATTTTTTATTATATTTAAAAAAATGTATGATTGATATAAGCAAATTATATTACAATCTATCATTCAAAAGTTAATTATAATTTTTTTTTTTTTTTTTTACTTTTCTTTTCATTTAAAAAAATTAATAACTTCTATATATTTATATACAATTATATACTAATATATTTATCTATTTATCAATATACATACATTATCTTATATATTCCTAATGCATTTTATTTTTGTTCCCATTGCAGTAAAAACTTATTTTGCTCACTTTATATGGCTGCGCAGAGTTTTATTTACGTCAATTTTCCGTAACCGACATCGCTATCGCTCTTTAATATGCGATCACAATGTTTTCTTAAGCACCTCAGGCAAATCGTAAAATGTTGCAAACAAAGTCATCATAAAAAACACATTCAATCGAAATGATTATGTGGTTGCGGCGCCCACTTGACCTGTCCTTGCGCCTGGCCGAAAGAAGGCCACAGACACATGCATGCACACACACACACACACGCACACAGAGTCCGGCTAGCGTGGCGTATGAGCAATTTTCGTGCGTCAGGATTAGCACATCATCAGCGGCAAATGGCGTCTGCTCGAATGCGGCTAAACGAAAAATTTCTATTTATGCAAAAATATATTTTGCCAGACTTAGACCCCGAAAGGACCTTTAACCTTTTTGCGAGTCTTTCTGGTATGTTTTTTTTTTTTTCAGATTTAAATGCGGGTCAGTGGTTGGACAAGCAAATCGGAATGGAGGGTGCATAGAGGGCACAGTAAAGAGGCGCATGGAGCAAGTAAAAATAATCATAAATTGTTAACAAAAACACGCCTCTTTTTCCCCTCCCTCTCTCTCTCTGTCTTTACCACAGATACACGGGGACACGCCCCAAGGCAGACGCTCGCCCAATCTCCAGGCCGTCGTTTAAAGCCACTTTAACCCTTTAGAGCCGAAGCGTGCGATTTGGGTTTCTGGTTCTGCTTCTGATGCTGGTTTTCGGTTCTGGTTCTGGTTCAGTTTTTGTTTTCTTTTTTTTGGCTGCCAACCATGCACTTTGTTTATTTGCTGGCCAAACAAACCGCAGCGGGACATGAATGGGCGTTGGGGCGCGTCTTCATGCGGGTTAAACAGACACAGTTAGCGACCACATATACATGCAAAAAGCAAACACACACACACACACACACACACCCACTTCAGAGCTGTAAGTTTAACTTATGGATTATGGGCGTGACTCGTGCAAAATGTTGAGATAACAGAAAAACAAAACATTTGCCTACATTTGGGCGTCGGAAACAACGGCATCTACTAAAAGACCCGCAAGCAACATACTAAATGGTATTAGCATAAAAGTATGTTGTGACTGTCTTTATGTGTGTGTGTATGTGTGTGAATATATGTTTGGGTGTAGACGTGTGGCTTTTGCGGTTAAGGGCAGCTGCTTTTTATCCCAAAATACACAATTTGATAGATTCATTTTAAAAAATAAAAACAAATAAATACATATACAAATTTTTAAATTTTAGATGATGAGATAATACAATAAAAAAAATGAAGAATAAATAAATTAGTTTTAATTTATAACAATAAAATTATTATTATATATAATATTATATTATTATTATTTACATGTAAATGGCAAATTTTATCTGCATGGAATTTATATCTTAAAGTTTTAATATAAAAATATTAAATATCCATAGTTATATATCTAAAAAAATTATTTTTTTATGATATAAAGAGATATCATTTATTTGTATTATAAGAACAATACCAACCGAAACAAATTGTGACATGAAATATTAAGAAAATAGAATTACATTAAGAATTTTTTGTAATCTACGTCAAGTTGTTTAATACGGATGAATACCTAATTCAAAATGATCTTGAAATAAATTTTATGTTTTAAAAATATTTATTAAGGAGCAAAAATTTAAAAAAGGAAAAACTTGTATTTATTACAAAATACAAGCAATGAACATAAAATATTCATAAAGTTCTGCTGCACCACTTCAGACGTATTATTCATTTCAGTTGAATATCCTTACACAGAGCATAACAACACCTCGTTGAATATCTAAACATTGAATCTTTAATCATTGCGGACAATCGACCCTAATGCTTAATGAATTTTTGCCGCTTTCCGTTTTACAGCTGGCGGGCCCCAAAAATAACTCAATCAATATTTCAATTTGCTAGCAAAAAGAGGACGACGGGAATAAAAGGAAATGGTGAAAAAATGGAAAACTTCTGCAGCCAAATGCTAACTAGTCAAGCAATTAGTGCTGGTTACGTTACATTTTTAGGGTGGATCCCGTGTCCATAATTGTTACGCTTCGGCCACATCCGGCACACGCCCCCGCCCTGCTACCGAAACTACTCAATGCCCAATTACTGCCACACCAGTTGTCCTTTCTCTCGTCCTCTATCTCCATCTCGCTCATGCTCTCTATTTCTCTCTCCCTGCCTGTGGGTGTCTATCTGCCAAAGTCCATTCATTGTCTAGCAGGATATTCCGCAGCCATAAAGAGCAGCCCAGCAGCCACGCAGCTCTGTCCATTCGATTGCAGCTCCATTGATTACGGAAATAGCGTAACGCTAAAATCAAACTAATCAGCTGAATGATTGGCGTTTCGACCAGCATCGAACGTTGACAGCCCTCGCACAATGCTCCACATTGATCGACTGCCCCCCATCGAACTCAACCCAAGCAGGCGCAAATGAAAATTGTCCCCCCTTTTTTTTAAATACCCTGGAGCTACTTGGGTGTAATATAAGTGTATATAAGTTTATGTGCCAATTTCCAAGAAGGTAAACAATAATATAAAATATAATCACTCCGATTGCCAGGGTAAATGTGATGTTCAAAAAAGAATTAAAAGCGGGATAAGACTGAGTCAAATACTTGTAGAACAAATTATATTATAATTTAGAAAACCTTACACATACAGCACGTATAATATTTAAATTCATATAAATATCTCAAAAGATCTCCAGCTGTAAGAGACTAAGAAATCCGTCTTTTTGGTATTAAATAATATAAATAATTATTACCAAAAGATAATGAATAAATGAGGTCAGAAAAAATAAATTTTACTAATATAAGATTTTTCATAGCATTCATTTGATGCTTGCCATCAATAAATTGAACTCATTTAACTCAGTAATATGTTGGGCATTCGATTTTAATGGGTATCTGCTAGTCGAGCTCTAGTCAAGCCCTGCACCACTAACCTTTCTTATATTGCGCCACTCGCTGAGCTTTTCATTCAACTTTGCTACCTTTTCTTTTATTCGACAGCTCTTCTATTCCTTCTCCCTCACTCTCTCTCGCCCTCTCCTTCTCTATCTTTCTCTTTCCCACTCTACCTATTTCCATCTTTCCTATGCTCTCCTATGTTAAGTTTCTTTTGTATGCCGTGCTGTTAACGAGTTTTTCTCACTGTGCCCGGGCGGCTCATTAAATGTGTGTAAAACGTCCCTTCTCTGACTTTTCTTTTATTTTCTTCGTTTTTTTTTTTAGCCTCTCGTCGACTCAACTCACTGGTCGACATTTAAATTACTTTATAGCTGCCTTCATTTAGTTTATAATACGCCGATTTGCTTGGGCACTTTTTAACTGCATTTTATTTTTTATTTATTTTTGTTGTTTTTTTTGTTTCTGTTTATATTTTTTCGCTATTTTCCTTTATAGGCTCAAAACATTTTGCTTGGGCACTTTTAATTTGTCGTAATTTGTAGTTGCTTGACGTTAATTATGCGCCATGTTGCTTCATGCTTCTTCTTCTTGCTGTTGCAACATTAACAACTTGAATTTGAAATTTCTAAGAAAAAGCAAACTGAATAAATTTGTATAATATTTTACAATATATATGAATTGTAGATTTTGATATTATGGAGTCTTTAAGTCTTTAGTAGTGTGCAGTTAAGTCTGTCAATCAGAGAGTATATATAGAGAGTGTTATTAGTAGAACTCCTGTGCCTTCTGTTCAATCAAAATTCGAATCAATAAATTATCACGTTCCGATAGTCAATTTTGTCTAATGCGCAAACAATAATTAATTACGAATATATTGTTCCAACTGATGCTAAGCATTTGTGCAAGCAAAATACATATATAGACATATGTGTATATGTATATAATATACTCACTGTACTATACTGCTCAAACATGCATCTAATGAGCTTCAGAATCGGGCACATCAAAATCGATGCAGACCCCAGACAATGGCAGAGGCTCAAGTAACAAAAGCTTTTGGACAACACAACATCATTATGATGTATATTAATTATAATATTCGGTTAGACAGATAGATGGTTAGATTGTTGTCTAGTTAGTTAGTTGGCAGGCAGTCAAGCAAGTGCTTTAGGTAAACATGCTGCATGTTTACTATCCTTATTGTTTATTAATACCATCTAGATATCATGTTGAGCATGCAAAGTGATATAATATAAGAGCGATTGATGAAATTGTAGTCAGTGCATGGGTGTTTAGTCAATTGATAAAGTAAAATAATTGATAATGATTAAAAGAGAAACTAATCATCAAACAACAGCAGCATTTTCCCAAGATCTAGTCGACTATGAGGGGGGAATAAGGAATTTATATTGGCAAATACCTTGCTAATTGAAGTTTATTGTCTGCAAGCAATGTGCTATTTAATTAGATAATTAAATTAAATGATTTCCAATTATTGACGACTTCAAAGTGAGCACTAAGCAAACGAATATTAAGACTTTAAATCAATGTGACAGCAACATGAATTTAATTATTAATGATATTGATAATATTGATGATGGAAATCGGATTAAAAAGTTTAGCTAGTTTATTCTCTTTGTTATTCAATGATTGTACAATGACTTAAGACTGAAGCAAAACAGAATCCATTGAAAAGCTTGTGAATCGAATATGTCGGAGCAAAGTCGGAAGAAACTTTTATCTCGTAATGCAGAACAGATGTGGAAAATATAAAATCAAGATACTAAATCTTACCACAACCATAAACTCAGCTCCGTTAAACATTCTTCAAATGCTTTAATAAAAGCATAAAAATATTAATAAAAAAAAAAAAAACCTTTAACAAAACTTTAACCGCACAAATTTTGTCCACTTTTGTTTAAAATATAATAAAAATGCCTTTTGTTGATTTGAACTGAAAATGGCAAACCAACTGAGCTGAGCTGAGAAGTGAGGCAAACGAAACGAAATCTTTGTATAGTTTTGATTAGTTTTCTCTGTTCGAGAAGTAAAATTCAAATCAACAACAAACAATTGGCTTTTGTTTTAAAATAAAAGGAGAGTAGAAGAAAAATGCAGAAAGCCGGGCAAAGGGCAAAAAGTTATCTGGAATCTTGAAAATGTTTTAAGGGGTTACATTTAAGTGGCACAAAAGCGTAAAAGTTCTTGTGGCAGCTTCTTGGGATGGCAATGGCAGATGCTGCTGGGGCTGGAAAACTATTTAATAGTTGCACGTTGCAACATCTGTAAGCCGAGACGGCAGCATGAACTACTTGCAGCAAACTATGTTGCACACAGCAGCAACAATGTGACATGCAACAAATGTTCAGGGCAAAAATCACATCTGCCAAAAAAAAGTACAAAAAAAAAGTAGCTAGAAATGCCTTTCAATCACAGACGCTCACAAGGCATGCAAACTATGCCAAAAAGGAGCTGCAGCTGGAACGTTCTGACAATTGGAAATAAAACGAAAAAGCAGTTTCAGCTTAAAAAAAAATCGTCTACAAACAAAATATTAAAAAATAACTCAAATATTCACTCAGCAACAAACAAGCAACTCAAACTTAGCAAGAAAATAACTACAAAAACACATTTTTGTTCGTTTTTCCCCCTATTTTCTATGTTTATTGGAATACCCATTGATAATGCACTGAATGGGTATTTCATATAATCAAGGTGCAATCATTTTTGGTTAGAAAGCTGAGCTATCGATTTATCGATTTATGTCATCTAAGTTCTTTTGGCATCTCCATTGAAAATACGCTTTATAGGCATAGCTGTGTTTGTTTCTACGTATGTGACAGGTAGAAAAAAACTTGTTACCCGTTCAATTTATATGCGATCTTGATCTAGGTATTTATCGATCTATCGATTCATTTATGGCGCTTGTCAAGCTGTCTCCTCATATATCTGTTCGTCTGTCTATGTGCAACAATTTGGTAAACAACGTTAACCATAGACCAGAGAGTATAAGATGTTAATACTTTATTCAATAGCTCATTTTAACTTTGATATTATTAATAAATATCGATCAATTTCGTTGTTTTCAGAGCATAGCTTGGTTCACTAGAGAAATCAATAAAAATTCTATACATTAGCTTTGCTAGTCAAGGTATCTGTTGGACGAGCACTCCTGTCTTAAAGACTCGTAGTGGTTTTTTTATTTCGTGAAGTGAATAACAAAATGGCAGAGCAACAACAACAACGATAATAACAGCAACAACAACAAGAATAGCACTTGATGCACATGAATAAAGTTTCAAATGTGCCCGAACAGGCGTAAAGTTTTTGTTTATTTTACTTAACTATTGTGCGCAATGTTTGCATTTTATTTTTGTATATAGACTCCTCGCATATTGCCAAAAAAACAAAATAATGAAACATAGAAACGAAGAAGAAATAAACTCTCTACACCCGCTCTCTGTATAACTTTCAGCATAGTTGTAGCAGGACAGTGTTGAACAACGTTCAGCTATGCAGAAAAAACAAAAACTAGGTCGTCTAACTACTACACAAAATGTCCACATCAGGCTGCTGTTGTTGTTGCTGTTCCTATATAAATAGTAATTAAAATAGTTCTATCATGAAATGTGGGTCCGACGGTCCAACGCATCAAAAGGGCGCGTTGCATAAATACCATGGGGATCAAACAAAAATATGGAATGTTTGCCAGTGTTGGCAAATACTTCAATTAAACTAGAAATTATTTACAATTTTGCCGCTTTTACGAGGAGTATATACACATAGATGGAAACTGTAGTTATACATGGGAAAAACTAAAGGTAAAATAAGAGCATGCTACGGTTTCTGTTACTATTACCGTTAGTATTAAGTTCACTGTCATTGTTACTGTTACTATTACTATTAGTGTTCGTATTACTATTATAATTATAGTTCCTGTAACTAAATGTTATCTGGACTGGTCCTTCAACAACTTTTACTTTTAAAACTACTTTAAATTTGACTTAAAATATTACAGCTTCCTTAACTTCTACTGTTAATGTTACTTTAACTTCCATTAAAGAGCAAGCTGATTTAGTATTTACATCTCAGCTAGAAAATTCGATTCACTTTTTCCATCCTTCGCATTTCAATAGAAAATGTTAAGTAACTTGTACTCGAATAAAGAATAAGAAACAAGACCCCTTAAAAAACCTCACTCAACACAAATAATCAAGAGGAAAAGTCACACACACACACAGAAAGAGATAGAAAGACACACACACACATTCACATGTATAACAAGTACTGCATACAGATGGAAAATGAGAAAAGTTGTCAACCGCATTAAAGGAATTGTTGTCGCTTGTCGTATCCATTGTCTGCCATAGAGTTGTCAAGTGCAAGTACAAAATGCAAAATTATATATATTTATATGCATATATAAATGTTATATATATACATATGTATATGTTTACACATATGTATGTATAAATATTTGCGAGCATGGCGTATACGCATTTCCAACTCTCGTTACTATTTGCAAAGCGACTCCCGATTTCGTGCAGTGATAGCAATCAAAAAAGTATCAACAGCTGTACACTAAAAGTTAATTTATTTGTTGTTGATGTTGTTGTTGCTGTTGTTGCTGTTGCTGCTGCCGCTGTTGACCAATAGGGAGTTTCTGTGTGGCTGGCTGATGACAATTCGAACCAACTGTCCAAACGATAGCAAAAATGTGTCGCACAATTGAACTGTACAACTTTTGCTAATTGCTATGTGGACGGACTTTGTGGCTACCAAACGCATAAATAAATTGGTAAATAAAGTAATAAAGGAAAAAAAAATCTATAAAATCAAATAAAGTTGAAGCTGAAGTGAAGTTTTCATATAAAAGCTTTGCCCTCTGCCTGTCATTTGCCTTTTACGCTGGCCATTCATTTTTAATGAACTTTAAATGACATCAAATATGTACTGCATTCTCTCGTGCTCGCCGCTTCTATTTTACCTTGTCCCAGCTCTGAGGGAAAAAATAAAATAAATAAATCTCAGCGTCGAGTCCTGTAGCAAATAATTGAAGGACAAATCTCATTTTTTTTTTTTTTTTGTTTTTTTGCTTTTGTTTTATGCTTTCCTAGCGACCAAACGACATTCAATGTAGGTCACGTGCTGCTGCCGCTGCTGGTGCTATATGAGACGGACTGTAAAAATAAAATCGGACAATATATCGCTGCCTGACAACTAAGCCCAAAAAAGTAGGCAACATAAATTGTTTATAAATTGTGATAAATGTTAAATTTATATTTGATTATAGTTAGTTATAGAATTGCAATTTGAATTGAGATTTCAGTTAGAAGAATATGAAACAGGCATTAATATCAGAATAAATTAATCAACAAAAAATTCTTGATTCGAAATGTTTTGCAGCTATAAGCAGGATATTTATTGGAAATTATAAACTTTTTCAATTCTGTTTGATGAGAGATTCCAATTGAATGGCATTACAGCAGATAAGAAGCTCAGAACAGAATGAAAACTAGAATATGTCAACAGCACATATGTAACATATTTTCAACATGATTTGTGTAATTTTATAGATCCCATATACAGAACTATTTAAGACTAATAAGTTAACTAGATTGAATAGATGGATCGTGCTGTCATAACATTCTTACGATTCGAAGTATTGATACTAAGTAGCCTAGCACATTTGACCGACATTCTGTGAGCAAAGTTTTCCCACTCGAATCCAGTTTGCTTGGAGTTGCGCAAGAAATGTTTTGCCGACTTCAGTTTCAATTGCTGTTAAGGCTTCAAACCCAATGCCATAAAATTAATACAAAAATGCACCGCGCTGACCTGCATTCGATATATAGCGAATGCACAAATAGCAGAAACTATACGGCAAAGCAACAAAATTTGTTGGGAAAGGGAAATAGTAAAGAAAGTTGAGCCAAGTGATTGAAGTCAGCCAAAGCGTATAGTTAAAGAGAGTTTGATTTTCTTTCTGCTCGCTCTCTTTCATTCTCATTCTTTGTCTCCCTCATTCTCATTCTTTATTTAAGCCATTTTAGACACGAACAGACGCAAAGAACAAGTTTTGCCCACTCGCACTGCCAATGCTCATAGGGTAAACAAAACTCCAAGTGGAAAAGTAGTTGGCTACGCACGAACAGCAGCGCCCACATCTGGAAGATGATACAACAACAACAACATATGCCACAGCAGCACTACGTGTATCAAGTAAATACTCTTCAGGTGTAACTGAAATATATAGTCAACGAGAAAATATATATCACTCTGATTACCAACATATTGAATGGATATTCAAGATACATTCACATTATTATTGTCTTGCATAAAAATAAAAACTAAATAAAATACAATAAATAAACTAAAATAAAGTAAATATAAACAAATAAATAATTTTAAAAAATCTAATGTAAAACATACATATTTAAAAATAAATAATACATATTTATACATGTTTAATAATAAAATAAAATTACTTAAATACATTTTTATTTATTGTATTTTATTTTGTTTACTATAAATAATAAATGATATAAATAAAAAATAATATTTGAACTACTTTTTCACTAATTCAAGTGCAATAATATTCACATTATTTTATGTATAAAATTTAAAATTATATACAAAAATTGTTTATTGAATCTGAAACACAAATTCAAATTACACATGTTCTAATAAATGTTTAGAAATCCTATATACCCCATGGAAAGAGCATAGAACCATATATAAAAGAGAACTTGACGTCGACTTCATTCCATGATTAAGTTACCAGCATATCGATTTCCTTTCAACAGACTTTATTATGATGAAAATGGAAGTCGCTGGAGCTGTGTCTGTGCGGTTGCCAGGCAGGCCAAATGCCAGACTCCATATATGTGAGTGATTCAGACTCAACTGAGTGACGGACCGACTGACTGAGAGAGTGACTGACTCGTCAGACTCAATGAGCCGGCGCCATTGTCGCCCCACTGTAAACAATAGCTGCCATCGTCGTCATCGTCATTGTCGTCTAATGCCCAAAGAAAGGTTGCAAAACATGAATAAATTGTGCTGGGATTGTAATTGTCGGTTAGCATCTTGGCTATTTGTTGCTACCGTCGCACAAGTTGAGTAAACAAATAAAGAAAATGCCAAAGATGAGACGGTACAGTGGGACGACACAGCCATATGTATTGCATATGCATGCAAATATTTATAGTATATAATTATATATATGTATATTTATATTTATTCTCATTGCATTTCTTATTGATTTTCTTCCAGATTATATTTCACTACAAAGTCATACATGATAACAGAAATATTTTATTGCAAGATTTTAAAAAATTGGTGTGAAATTAATGAGATGAAAAAATATTACAAAAATATATATATTTACAAATTTTTTCTATACTGGAAAATATTTTACATGAGTGACGCTTATTATTTGATTTAATGAAAAATAAATTGTGCACATGAAATATCTGTACATGTAACTCAAATTCTATATATAAACAGATGTGTCTAGCCGCATATATAATTCAATCTAAACAAGTGCTGGGCTGGGGTAAGTATACATATATGTCGAAGAGCAAGTAGTACTAATTTGTTTGCGCGCATTGTAATTGTGCTTCTATTTCCCTTTATGCGTGCCTTCGAACTTGTGCGAGTGTGAGTCGAGCCTGTGTGTTCGATGCCCTTGAACAAAGAATGCTCTATGACAGAGTATGGTGGTTGTTTTGGTCACACATGAGCGCAACTTGCATAGTGAAATTATTGAGAGTATTTGGTGGTCAGTATGTGAAATAAGAGTTGTTTGCTATTTCACAACTATTGTAATTTCATAAGA
>NW_022046008.1:93466-104478 GCF_001654015.2 Drosophila navojoa
AAGCAAGAGAATACTAGTGCTTCAACAAGAATACTAGTGCTTCGACATATACATAAGTGCATTGAAATGAATAACAAGTAGATTGCGTGCCCAAGTGGATTCAGTTTATTATTGAATTTAACCGAGTGTAGATCGTTCTCAGCTAGCTGTTCCGTATTATTATGTCTGATTCAGGTGGAGCTGGTATTTTCCTTTGTATTGTATTAGCGTTTCTCTTTTTTAACGACAGCTCTAAAAACCTCAATAATGAAGTTGATGTGAATGCCACAGAGCAAATGCAAAATTTTATCAAAGATATCGAAGCCAAATGGTCGGAATATTTTGTAGATCATATAGAACCTTTGCTGCACGATGGAAATGCTGTGGATATAACTATAAATCACATTAAGCATGTGCACAAGCCAGTGAATCGAATCGAAATCACCTACAAGATTTCTGAAGTTGACAAAATAATTGCTGCGAGCTGCTCGCCGGATATGGGCAGCTATATACAGGATATCAAAGTGCCGGGCATCGACACATTTCCGGTGTTGTGCGACTCGATTTTGGCTGACAGCGGCTGGACTGTCATATTGCGGCGTCTGGATGGCAGTGTGGATTTCAACAGAAACTGGACGAATATCGCCGCGGATTCAGGGATCTGCGCTCTGAGTTCTTCATTGGACTCGAAAAACTGCATCGCATGACCAAGTGGCACAAGCACGAACTAATTATATATCTGAAGGATGTGGACAATGAGGTGCGACACGCACAATACAGCGAGTTTCGAATCGATAATGCGGCTGCATCGTATGCATTAAGTGAGCTCGGCGCATACTCGGGCAATGCAGGCGATTCATTAAGCACACACATTAATGCCACATTCTCGACGCCTGATACGAATGAAAAGTGCGCCATGGCCTACAAATCGGGCTGGTGGTTTCACAAGTGCATGGACAGGTATGTTTTGGCTGTTTCTCTGGCAGTTTTACCATTAACATCTATTTTGATAGCAACCTGAATGGCGTATATGAATCGAATGAAGTTGACGCCGATACAGCGGGCATAGTGTGGAGCAGCTGGCAAATGAAACCAATTAAATTCGCACAGATGATGATACGACCTATATACAATTAAATTCACGTTTCACATGAACCTTTTTTTTTAAAAAATAATAACAGCTTTTTATAGAAAAGTCCCATCGTAGCTTTTTCAAGCTGCAAGTGTCAAACTGTGTGACAGACAAACAAGCAACAGCAGGGCGCACGATGGGCCCAGGGCCGATCCAGCCCCAACCCGGACGCATTTGCCTTTTTTGCGGCGAATGACGCATAAGTCAGTTAGACAGAGCGACGAAGCGTGCAACTGTCGGGCCACTCTGTGTCTGTGTGAGTGTGTACTAGTGCGAGTATATTTCATATTGGATCACATGACGTTTCATGCATCTATTTGCAATATATGCCACACACACACAGACACACACACACAAACAGTTTTTGAGGACACAAATGCTCTGAAAATATGCCATAAAATATAAAAGTACACAAGTACTATATATACGAATGTACACATATATAAAGACTCGTATATACAGTATATATGTATATACATCTATTTGTATGTAGGTTCTTTTTTCCAGACTTTGCATAAATTCATAATGTCAAAATGGATGCCGCTGGCAGCGACAAAGCCGCGTCGAAATTTAACACATAAATTTATAATTTATATATTTGCAGCACATTGGCGCTCTCTGGGGGGGCAGGCGAGACAGAACGAGAGAGCTCGATGTGAGCGCAAATGCAGGAACAAAATTTATTAAAAACAATCAAATATAATTATAAACATTTGAAAGGCAAGCAAACTTTTTAATAAATTTCTATTTTAATTTTGTTTATAATATAATTATTCATTTTCCCATCAATTGTAAAGTGAACAAAAATTTATTATTATTTATGAAGTCAATTCGAATTTGAGTTTCGTATTTCTCAAATTTAATATTAATTTGAAATTATATAGATATATTTTTTTAAATATATATATTTTTGAAAATATATTTGCTCAACTTTATATTTTAGTTGAATAATATCTTTCTTTTAAATTAGTTTTATGACTTGGAAAAACGAAATATAAAAATATACATTTATACATGCATTAACTCTGCTCTAAATTATTATCTATGCATGCATACTAAACGAAAAAAATAAATACAAAATAAATAAATATAAAAAAAAAATAAATATTTAATTTAATTATATTTAAAGTTAGCTGTCTTTTAAATAGAAAAACAGAAAACAAATATACAATGTTACTTAAAGTAATTTTGATATTATATTAAATACAAATAAAAATTGAAAATTATTTAAATTAATTTATAAAATATTTAAATATTTAGGAATATTAATACTGTGAAAAGGCACTTTGGTTGCTGATTTACTACCTTTAAAAATAACTTTCTCGTAAATAGAAGCGTAATCAGTCTGATAAGCCTCGAATAGTCATTATCAATATTCGGTCATTATCAATAGCCGACTCAATGGACTCTATGAACTCTCTTTGTCAAAATACAAATATGAACAAAACTTTTGGGCCGCACTCAAATGGATTACAACTGTCATAGATGAGCTATGTTGATATTAAATATTAAATATTTACCATTATCATGCTACATTCTAGTATATTTCCCTCTTCTGTCTTTAATCACTGAAAATGCACAACCTTTCTCCTTTTCGCCAAGTCAAAAGTTAAAAAACATTTAAATAATATCGAAGCGTAACCCGTAACGCAGCCGGAATTCGACTGTGGCTTTGAGGCGAACATGGCAAATGAAATCAATTATTCATGCCTTCATTTTGTAGCTCTTTATATTGATTTAAATGCCGCACAGCATCTGCAAAAGCGAGTGTGAGTAATTAATAAATAATTTTTGCCCGTACACACAGACACACACATACATATACATATATATGTGTGTATATATCATCTACTGCGCATATACTCTGACAGCTTGCTGTTTACCCGCCCGTTTGTCTTTTGCAATTTGATTATGATGTCCTTTAAATGAATGGCTTCTGGCCATCGATCAGGCCACAATCTTGTTGCTGCTTCAATTTGTTACTCACTTCACTTTGCTCATCCACTGGCGAGTCCCATGGGAACTCTTAAATATTGTGCGCTCGCGTTAACCCAAATTGAAATTAAGAAATATCTTAGCTAAAGTAATAAAATCAATTTATAGTTGACGAAGGTATTTTGTTATAAACATAATTTTAAAATTAAATATAAAAGCGGTATAGATATTTTTTAAGTCACTATAAAAGGTTGGGTTAAGCCTCCATCACGTAGCGTACAGCTTACCTATAAAGAAAAAGAAGGGGAAAAAATGCTTAGAATACAATTTCTTTATTTTAAATAAATCAAGAATTATAATATATATATATTTATTGTAAATAATGAATAAATAATATTAGAAATTGAGAAAATTTCAGGCTTTCTTTCTTTACATAATTTTTATAATTTATCAAAAATATAAATTTAATATTAATAATATTTTTTAAGGACAAATAATAAAGTTTTATTTCAATCTAAACAACAAAGCATATTTTTCAACATAAATTATCCATACTATTTTTTTGTTACTTTTAACTTTTGTTTACTTCATACAACATCTTGCATCTTTTGGGAGGAAGAGGACATATAACTCTTATAGTCCTTCTCCAATAGATGCAACCGCAAATAGTTATTTACAAAAAAAATTCACATATCTAGCATAGGCCTCTTATCTAGGCCAATCCTAAAATACCCAAAGAGCCAATAAAAAAGAGCAGCCGCAGAGTAGGTTTTTCGTTTTCAAATATTCATTTGCCGCCACAAAGGGAAAACAGCAACGGAACGAGCAACTGAATAGGATTTTCTTTACCTTATTTTTTCGCATTTGGTAGACGAAAAAGAAGGCCATAAATAAACAACAGGTATAAAATGGACTTAAGAACGTAAAAGCAGAGCGCGACGGCTATAAAAATGCAATTTTTCACTGCTCAACCCTACACACACACACACACACAAACACATAGATATATGTGTGTACACATGTGTGTGTTTGTGTGTAAGAGCATAAAAACTGCTTTAGTTGGGTAACAAATGTTTATGCAATTTGTTTAAAGGCCAGTTCGTGGTGCAAATAAGTAACATATGAGCCGCTGCCTAAGGAAAACTGCAAATTTGTGCACTAAATGCACCACAAAGCAAGGCACACGCCCCCTAGTGCGCCTACCACTCATAGGTGAGTTGTGCAGAGTTTTCATTTTTTTCTATTTCTTTTTTTGTTGTTGTAAAACTTTTTTTCATGTGCGACAAAGGCCGAGCGCGCAAATTGCAGCAGTTGCCTACCAAAGGCACAAAAGGCCAACTTAAAAAGGGAAAAAAGGTTTATCATCCTAAACCGAAACTTAAATACACTATATATACAAATTGAAAGTGTTGCCATGTTTTATACCTTAAAAAAATATTTATTTTATATTCCATAAAAGCTTTCTCTAATTTTATTAGTTTGTTATTGTGTATATTATTTTCCGTATAGCTGTAATGCCCTGTGTTAGAGCATCCATAACGAATATGGAGCAAGTGCAAACAATTGCAGAGTGTCGTCATTGCAGTGCGCCATTCCATTTGCAATTCTCAATTCTCCCGACACGCCTCCCGCCTACCCGGTCTTCCGTTTCTTATTGCCTTGCGCCTTGCAATGCAAAAATGTGTGTGCGTATGTGTGTGTATTTTTCCAACTGAAATTGAAAGGCAGCTCTTTCTCTCTGTCCCCCCGGTGTGGGCGTGGCCCGCATCGCTCCTTTGGCGCTGGGCGCATTTTATTGCCAGCTTTTTGGGGCGTAAATATCTGTGCAGCAGTGAGAAGGGGCTTCAGCTTCTGCTTCAGCTTCTACTGCTGCTGCTGCTGCCAGCTGCCATTCGTGGCAAGAGTTATGCCTTAAGCTAGGCGCTTGAAAACAGGGGGCAGACAGCATCAGCAGCAGCAGCAACAGCAGAGAACTCAATGTCCACCCACCGATTCTCAAACAAGCATCTAACGGTACCAAATAAGTCAATTGCCAGAATGATTTAAATGCCAGCTCAAGGGGAATGTCACCAGGATCAAAGGCGACAGAGGCTAACGACATGAATACAGTGAACATTCCCCAATTAGAGACCCGTTGCTAACCAGAGATGACCAGAGAAATTTAAGCATTGTAAAAGTTATACAAATTGTGGGGTATAAACTAGATATCGAAAAAAGAGGTGAGAAATCTCCTGATTTATTTAATTCTTATTACTGTTCAGATAAAAGGTTTGAAAAATGCGTTGGACACGTTGGAATTCGAATTATTATACAAAAATATAATATATAAAGAAATATGGATAATATACAAAGGCTTATAAAATTTAAAGAAACTGTACAGTATTAATACAAAATAAATAAATAAAATAAAAAATAAAACAAAGCACTAAAAAAAAATATTTATAAAAAAAAAAAAATAAATAAAAATAGAATAGAATAGAAGAAACACTGAAAAACAATGTTGTTAATAATATTATGATATTAAAAAATTTTAAAAAATTTATATACATATGTATATTACATAAAAATATATATTACACAATACAAATTAAATACATATAAAAAAATAATAATATAAAAAATATATTAAAAATAATAATATACAAAATATATATATGAAAAAATAATGAATTTATATTTTTTAAAATTAGAAAATAGTTTAAAATTTATTGATCAATTAAAATTTTATGGAATAAGTATCTATTTTCGTTTTTCTTCCATTTATATACACACAAATTTCAGCTATTGTTCCCTTAATATTATATTACAAATTTTCCATCTATTTCCTTCATTTTCTAAATGCAAATTTCATTAAATTACATCCCATTCTTCTCTTTACCTTTAATAAAACAAAAAAAAAAAACAGTAAAAATTTTATAAACTCAAATGACGACGTTGTGCGCCTGGAGCCTCGTGCCTACTATAGAGATTCTAGGGGATGTTTTAGCATAACAATCAGGTCATAAATTGTATATCTAATTTTGTAAAGCCCATTTAATAGACTCCCAGCCCCAAAGCCAAAAGGCTCAATGCAGTTGCATAAACTCGAAGCTAATTAACAACAACATTTGCGCATAAATAAAATGATAAACACATCAGCAACAGAGGCACAGGCATAGTGGTAGGGAAAGAGACAGAGAGAGACGCAGAAGCGGAGAGTGGGTGGGCCCTCTGTGAGACTGACAAAATCTATGAGAAAATTTAATGTCTTAGGCTCAACATAAATTTTAATGCTAAAGCGCTTGGCTCCCGTGTCGCAGCAGTCAAAACAAACAGACAAGAGCAACAGAGACAGAGACTGATGGAGGGCGAGAAGGAGAGGCAGATGGTTGAGTGAAATGCAAATGCAGCTGCAACATGGCAACAGCTGCTGCCGCTGCTGCTGCTGCTGCTGCTGCAACCACCAACAAGGCGACTCTGGTTTCATTTGGTCGACACTTTACACAGTGGCACAAGCCATAATCAGGACAAGTGTCCTGCTGCAGCATCAGCAACAGCAACACCAACAGCAACAGCAGCAGCTGCTGTTGGTGCTACTATGCTGCATTATGCATTATTATTTGATGCATTTTGCATAGAAGGCAGAGTCGAGCTGCTCGCTCTCAATGCCCCAGCTGACATTACGGAGCAGTCGCAAAGCAAATCTGCAGGCTAGCACACTTAGCCTTGAGCAAAATAAAAAAAAAAAATAAGAGAAAAAGAAATAAAACAGTCCTCATGATTTATGCACGTGTTTAGTGTGAAAAAATGTGCATTAAAAGCAAAGCACAACAACAACAACGTGTAGGAAATGGAACCCAAACAACATGCCACAAGCACAGCTCTTAGAGAAAGTGTTGCCAAGAGAGCATGTTGCTGCTGCTGCTGCGTGATGGAGGCGTCTCGCCTACCCGGCAGGAAGTGAAAGTGTGTTGGAGGACGCGCATGTGTTGCACGTTTCTTATATCGGGGTCACTGGTCATTATCAAGATGTTGCCAAAGAAATGCCATAAAGTGGTGTGGTGTCCTGTCACTAGTCCTTGCTGCTGCGGATAGCCTGTCGTCAGCAGCGCCCCATTTGATATGCAAGGCAGATAAAGGCCAACGCGCATTCAACGCGCCTGGCTGGCCAAAAGCCAAATGGCTGCCTACTAAAACCAGACAGACAGCGAGCCAGCGGGATAGGCAGCGTGACAGAGAGAGGGAAGGAGCCAGAGAGAGAGAGAGAGAGAGAGAGAGGGAGAGAGGGAGAGAGGGAGAGAGCGAGAGGCCTCAACTTGTCTTGAAAAGCCAACAAAACCAACAATATGAATATAGTATGGCAATAGTTTAATGCCAGCTCAACTGCAAGTGAACTCTGTAGAAAATTTGTTGACTAAGCAGCTTCTTTATCCACAAAACAGCCCACGGAGTAAGTGTGAGTGTGCGTGTTGCGTGTGTGTGTGTGTGTGTGAAAGGCTTTTAGTTTTGGCTTTTACTTGTTAGCAATGGAATTAATGCGTATAAATCGAATGTTTAGCCAACTTGTTGGCTTTGCGCCGCACAGCTTCGATAAGTGTAAGCTGACTTGTTTCTATTATTTAGATAAGATTAGATTTGTAACATCTGCATATGTAGGTGTACGCGTGCATGTACTTATCACGGCCCATAAGCAATAAAATATACTCAAAATTTGTATTTGCCACGTCCCAACGGGCGTATAATATTTTTTAATGGCTCGATCTGTGGCCTCCGGGCGCGTGCTTAAAAAATGTTTGTGTTTCAAGAAAAAAATTCTTAAATCTCTCAAAGCAAGATTTAAAGCACAAAATGATATACAAAACAGAATGAAAATAATAATAAATTAAATAACGATAAATTTATAAATTATTTAATAATAAAAATCAATAAAGTTGTGTACATTTATAATTTTTCAAATATTATTCAACAATTTTTAATAATACTTTTAATATTTTTTAACAATACTTTTTATTATTTTTCAAATATTATTCAACAAATATTATAGATTATAAAATTAAAAATATTAATATTTTCATTACTTTTCAACTTATTCTTCTTATATATTTTCAACTATTTTTAAAAATTATTTTAAATTTAAAAAATATTAAAATGTTGTTTATCTAATTTAATAAAAAATTTAATTATTATTATAAATTTTGAACTCAAACAATATTAAATCTGTTTTATTGTTGGTTCTTAAATATTTAAAATTTTTTTAATAAATTTAAATTTAAAGTAAAATAAAAGCTAAAACAAATATTCTCTAACTTTTATTAAAAACAAAAAAAAAAAAAACACATTCTTTCAGCACATATTGAAATTGCAAAGTTGTTCTTTGCAAACTTCTTCCTATAAAAAGCAATTTCATGTGCAGCTCTCAACGCATGTTGACAAAGCCCCCGAAAAAGAAGCGAGCCTTGAGCAACATCTCTTTTATTATTATTTTTTTTACTCAGCTAAAACTAATTAGTTAAAATTTTCAGCAAACACATTTACGTAGCATGCTAACAGAATTTTTCTTTTTTTCTGCTTAAAATAATAGAGAAACAGCTGCTGGCTTTTGTTGCTCTGGCTAAGTACTTAAAACTTTAATTAGCCAAAGTAAAAAAAAAGAAGAAATGAGAGCAAAAAGTAGGCAACGATGACGACGAAGAGTCTTGCCACATGCGAGAACGTGGATACACTTTGATATAATTAGCGGCATTAGCCATTAGGTAATTTTAAAAATTAATCAAGCAGCCAGAGAGCTGGCCAAGCGGCACATTGTGGTGCCAGTTATTGGCCAAATTAAGACAGTGGGCAATGGAGGCTGCAGGAGCAGCAGGCGTGTAGCGTCAGGTTAGCTCAAGTAGCTAGCGCACTGCTAACCCAATTAGCACTTAACACATGACAGAGGCACAGCCTAGGTAAATAAATGGCAAACAACAGCTCAATTGATGGTTGCAGCACGTGTCCTGAAGCTTCAACTGAACGTTAAATGTTTTCGCAAAAGTCTTGCGCCGCAAAGCCCCCCACTGAAATACTGAAGCCTCAACAGCAACCTCTTGCTCTCTCGCTCTCTCCCACTGTCAGCAGCGGCAAAAGCGACTTTCAATTTCCCAGGCAGGCAGCCAAAAAGGCAGTCGTCAGCGAAAAGCCAACCAAAAGGCTGCCATAGCCACAGCCACAGCAGCAGCAGCAGGCAACTCTGGAAACTAGCACAAGGACGTGTGCCACACGACACAGACACATACACACACATTTCACATACATACATATGCTATACATACATACATCGCTTAAGCCATACACACGCAAGCAAGCAAAGCTCAAGTTCCCATCTAGGTGGAGCACTCATACTCTTAAGCACTTTGGGCGTACTTCTTTCTACAATACAGCATTTATATGCGTGTGTGTGTGTGTCTGTGTTTCGTGGTGGGAGGGACCAATGCGAAAATCTTAGCGCTCAAGTAGCGTACGTGATATGCGCGTAATCAATATTTACACACAACTTTTTCCAAGCGAAATACATACATCTATGTATGTGCTAAAAATGAAAATGTAAGACAAAAGTTCAGCGATTGCCTGGCAATACACATATATACATACATACATACATATGTATATACGCATGTCTGTATTGGATTGCCACTTGGCCAAAATATCATGCATATGCCATTTAAAGAAACATATTTTATTGCCACACAATCGAATTAGTTGAAGGAAGATATTCAGTGCGACATCTGAGAATTGCATAGAAAGGCAAACAAATGGAATTTCTTCGGAAAATTACAAATAAAATGAAAATTGGATCAACACATTTCAGTGCAAAAATATACGCATAGAACTGTAACTCGAATACACAAAATGTAATTTGAGAACTGTATTTGCCGTAGCGAGCCAAAACTTACATTTTTGCAAGAATTTAGAAGCTACTTAAAATAACAAGTACTTAACGTAAGGAAATATCAAATTTTGAATTAATCGACTCAATAAAATAAAAAAATTAATAAATTATAACCATATTCACACTTATTTTGTGAATTATTTAAACCAATGGCAAACGGAAATTAGAAATTAAAATAATATCTTAAATAAATAAGTGAAATAATGTTATAAAACATCTTATAAAAACTGTTTATATATATTATTTTATTAATTGTATTATTAACTTTTTTATAATATTAGCATTGAATATATTTTTATATTTAGGAAAAAAAGGACAAAAAATAAATAAAAATTAAACACGTTATTACAACAAATAACAAAATTTTTAAATAAATAATAATATAATATTTTATTAATACTAATTAATAATAATAATACATATCAATGTGTATAATACATATTTATTTTTCTTAAATTCTAACACGTTTTTTTTTTGTCTTTTTGGGGCGTTTTAATCTAAGTTCAATAAGCATTTTTAAAATATTTTTAACGGATGTGAATACAATTAAATAAATCATGAGCAACTGAGATAAAATTACAGCAAGTAGATTTTAGTTTTAATGCATATTAATAAAATCGTTTTTAAAAAAATCAATATTCAAATTTGAAATCTGTTTTTAATTTAAAGATTCGAATATTTTAATAAATATAAATACATAAATATATATGTATGGAAAAAATTGTTGCTTGCAGGCAATTCGGCTATATTTATGAATGGCATTGACGGAAGATTGTTTATTTATTCGCTATGATTGGTATTTATCTATTCGATTCAGAGGTTTATTAGAGACTGACGCTTATAACAGAGTAATGTTCGTTAACATATAGTACTTATCGATATATCGCATTGTAACAGAAAGATTTTCTTTAACACCCTTCCTCAATGCGATTATGATTTCAAATTCATTTTACATAATCGACTTCAAATTAACTTAACATTAACATAATTCATTTCAAACTTAACGCTTCAGTAAATTTAACATGCTTGTTCTTACAAAGATTCTTGGTCATGATATCTGCA
>NW_022046008.1:113170-123824 GCF_001654015.2 Drosophila navojoa
TAATAATAATAATAATAATAATAATAATAATAATAATAATAATAATAAAAATAATTAAATAAAAATAAAAAAATAAGTCGTCCAAAACTTCTTGTTCTTTAATAACTATTTATATTTTTTAAATTTATGTTTTATAAATTTATATTATGTTATTTTTCTATTTTTTTTTTTGTTTATTTTTTTTTTCGTCATACAAAAACTAAGTTCCTAAAACACAAGCTTACAGATATGTACATAAATTTATTCACAAAATACAAATATATTGATTATATATTTATTTAACTAAATATAAAATGAATAGTTAATAAAGTGCTAATTAAATTAAAGTTCGTCTTTCGTAAAAGAATAAAACTCAATTCTAATGTTCACTCGGGCTTATTCACAGAGATCAAATGCGACTAATGGAAATGCATCACACTACATTTGACAAGAATAATTCTTTTGCTGCCCATTGTTCGTGGCAAACAGTTGAAAACTTTTCATTATGCTGATGGCTTTAGCATGGCCCATGCTACAGGTACTACGAGCACTGCTCCATGACGCTGTCTAAAAGTTGAGAACTATGAGTACGCAGTCGGAATTGTCGCTGTCGCTGGCGTTGTCGTTGTCGTTGTCGTCTGCAAGTTGGCAATAGAGTTGGAATGGAGTTTTTGGTGACGATGCCAGCAATTAAAAATTTGTTCATTACGCTGCAGGCGAAACACACACACCACACCACACCACACACCACACACACACACAGAGACACTTTAGCCAACGAATCATGAAACTTATTAATTTCACAATTATAAAATAAATTGTGAGTGTGGCAATTAATTTGCGGTTAGCAAAAGATACACAAGAGTCCAGGCCTCAGAGCTCCTCATTAGGCAGCGTTTGTATTATTCTTTCTCTTCTCTTCCTTTTTTTCGGTACGTTAATTGGAAACAGGCGAACACGGGAAAAACTGAAGGAAAAAAAAGTTGGCCAACACAGGCTCAGAGCCAGCCATAATTGTTGTCGATTGTTTGCCAAAAATGAAAATCAAAAAGAGAAAAATTATGAATGAACTTTAAATGCTCTTCAACTGGCAAAAGAGATTTTTTATTTTGTTCAAGTAAATAATAATTAATTATTTTATAAATGTTGCCGACAATCTATCCCATTTATCTTTATATTATAGATCAATTTCTTGGCCCCCTTATAATGTAGATTACAATCTCCACTTTAAGTCGCCTATTTCACATCATAATTGGAATACCCTTAGCAAGCGTATCAAATGTTCAGCGAAACGTAGCACAAGTGCCAAAAAACTGTGAAAAATTAGTTTGAGTCCCCATCTGAAGTCGTCTTGTGCGCCTTTGTAGGGTCTGCTACGTGTCGCTTCGTTCCAAATAATTCCTCATCTCTTCCTCTTCGTCTATAACAAAGTCTCTCATTTGGCGACGAAAATTTCGTAATTTAAAATTGAAATTGAGCTGAAGTTATTAGTTATAATGCTTATAAAAACTGGCATGGGTTGAGCAAAAAACTTTACCATAATGAATCAAACGAATTTTCTTCGTAATTTTTTTTATAGTTAAGTTTTAGTTGAAACAGCTTAGTAAATGATAAATCTAAGAAATTTTAATTGCGATCTTGTGCATAGATACTCCAAAATTTTTAGGCAGAGTTCAAGCAATTTATTTTATTATTTATTTATTATTTAGATTTATATTACTTTAACTAATTCTTATACAAACTTGAATATTTGTCATATTTTCAGTTACCTGTATTTTAAATATATTTTGTTTTTTATTTAATAAAATTATTGATAGAAATATGTATGTCAAACATGTATTATTATTTTTTTTTTTCTTTTTTAATATACAATTTTTACTCTATTTTTCTTTAAATTTATATGCTGAACCTCATATTTTTTTAATTCCCTTTTCTTTTAATACCGTATTCGTATTTTTCACGCTACACAAAATTTAAAAAATGTATAACTAACCGTATTGTTTTTTTTTTTATTTATTATTATTATTATTATTATTTTTTTTTTTTTTGTGATAGTTTATTCTAATTCATGCACATATTTGTTTTTATATTTAATTTTAAATGAATTTATTATGTTCTTTTTTTAATTCACATACATACATATATTTACTTCGTTATTTGTGCACTTTCTTGATCAACCCTCGCACTTAAAATGTCCGAAAAGTCTGAGCATTTGTGCAAATTTTTGGCACCGTTTTTCGCAGTTTTCTGTTAAAGTTTTTGGCAAGTGGGCTTCATTCATTTTATGCGCCAGCTATTTGCACATCTAGGGCATAAATCAAAATGGATATTACACGCAGGAGAGAGAGAGAGAGAGAGAGAGCTGGGGAGGGCGACTGCACTTTAAAGTGTCATCAAGTTAATTGGCAAGGAGTTAAGACGAAAGTAAAAACTTTATGATTTTTTCTATATAGCCGGAAGGGGAAATAAGACTCAGCTTACATAGCGCTGGGCGTTTGTAACTGTACTGTGAAAGAGCATTAACTTCAAATTACAAAAATAAATAGAGTAGATATACGTATGTATGTAAGTAACTATACACTATACATGTATACATATGCCTGTTGTTGTTGATACTGCTGTCGTTGGGCTACAGGACCCGAGCACAAATTTATAGGTGACATAAAATGAGCACAGACAATGCCAATAACAATAAACGCAAATAATGTTTATGGGAGCGCTAAACAGGCAACTGAGCTGACACCAGCCAAGTAGAGTAGTCGCACAGGGCCAACAACAACAACTATAGATTATATAGCCCATTTTAGCCAACAAGAACAAGAGATGGCAGAACAACAACAACTATAACAATAACAGCAACAAAAACAGTAGCAGGCAGCATTCCTGGGTTATAAACTGTCCCATCGTATGGCCGCCGGACAATGCGAATATCCATTGTCGAACCGCTTTAAAAGGACCTCAGACAAAAACAACAACAGCACCCAGATTCAGGACCCATCATCGTTCTGCAGGCTGTTGCTGCTTTTGACATACTGCAAATACCACAGGCTTTGCTAAGGCAATCTGACACAAATAACCAAGAGTAAACCGTATAGCATGTATACAGAACACTTGCAGATACCCTGTACTTAAATTGAAGATAACCAAAAATAGAAACCAAGGTTTTTTTTATAAATTTAATTCAATTAAAATAAAAGTAATGATTAAATGATTTTAAAATTTATAAATTTTACTCAAAATGAAATAATTTAATGAAGAAAAATAAAACAATGTATAAAATATAATTAATAAAAAATAAAAATTATAAAATAAAATAAATAAAAAGGAAAATAAAAAAAAATTACATAATTAATGAAAAAATATAAAACCAATATTTAAAAATAACATAATTAATTAAAAATAATTCATTTAAATACATATTTAAATATTCAGAAGTATTATTTAAATGATAAAATTAAATAAAAGTAACTTTAGTAAATCAATAAATACTTATTATTACATTTATAGATATAATTATAATAATTGAAACTATAAACTAAAACTAAATTTATGAAAAAATAATAATAATAATAATTATTATAATGTCATATAGTGACTATACAATTTACATTCTTTAATTTAATAGGATCTAATCAGCAGCAAATTCGTTTACTCAAAATAAATGCACATTTTTTTTCAGCATCTAAACATATATTCATACTACAAGAAACCTTCAGAATAACTGATACCATCCAATGATAGGGTATTTAAAAATAACAAAAAACAGTAAGAAGAACAAAAAATGGTTTTAAAAGGAAGTACGCTAATGTACGTGCAATGCAATCAATGGGGCTGCCAACTTCTTTATCCACGAATTGTCTATCCCTCTCTCCCGTTGTGTGTGCGTGGCCTGCATGCGGGCGCCTGAAAGGAGCTCGATAAGGAGCACTAACAACAGGATACAAGAAGAACAGTTGACGGTTTCAATTCGATTCGTTTAGAGCCTCAATATTATTTACGTTCCACTAGCTACAGTTATGAATTGTCAACAAAGGCAAACAGAGATAGAGTGACAGTGAGTGAGGGGGAGAGAGAGCGAGCTAGTCCGAGAGAGAGAGAGAGAGAGACAAATGATTGGGGCATTTCTTATGCTTTACGTAGCGCGCCTGTGTAACAATAGTCGGTGCGCTAGAGCCTGGGCAGCTTGTCATGTAACACGTAACGACATTTCGAATTAACGAAGCATGAGATTTGATTATATAAACTGTGACAACCAACAATGACAACGACAATATGTTGAGTCAACGCCAACATCAGCTACAATAATAATAACAACAACAACAACACTCATGCAACACACACGCACTTCGCCTCACAGTGCCACACAACAAACTGGGAGTTTCTCGTCGTGCTCCTTTATTATTGTTGTGCGATTGTCACCGCCGTCGTCATCCTCGTCATCCTCATCAACGTTGTCTGTGTTGTCCTCTTGGGCTTGGACCGTTTCCTGCTGCTATTGCTGCTATGCTTGTTGTTATATTCTCTAGTGCCTGGTTGTCTGTTTATTATTATTGTCATTATAAACATCATGACAACGGCCGAGGCTGCGTTGTTAGGTGTTGAACGCTCATATGCGTACGCAACGGACACATAACATAGCCACACACACTGTGTGGGTGTAACTCGCTTGAGAGTGAAAAGTGAAACGTTGAGAGCTCAGCTACTGTCAAAGACTAAGCCATTAAAAAACTAAACAAGATACAACACGCAAGACTCCACAGAAGAACTAAATTTGTGTGGTTATTATAAATATTGGCATCGTTCACATATAAAATTGAGTATTTATAGATATCTCATGAAAAGGAAGCATTATAAATAGAAATACATCTGTTTATAATCATACAAATAATAAAAATAAGTTCAAAAATAATAACCAATAATAAAAAAGTACAATAAAAATAAAAATAAGTAAGTATGCCATATAAAAATATATACATATTATAAAAAAAAAATAAATAAATAAAATAAAACAAAAATATATAAAGAAAAAAAAGAAAAAATTATATAAAAAAAAATTTTTTTTAATTAAATTACTAAAAGGAAAATAAATAAGAAAATAAATATTTAAGTGTAAATACTATATATAAATATATAGATTATACACTTAAAATAAATCAAATAATTAAATCAAAAACAAATTTCGTATAAGGAGACAGAAATAAAATATAATGTATGCATATATCATTTAAAATGCTTTTTAAAAAATTAAATAAAATTAAGATATTCAATCGCAATTTAAATTTATGAATTATTTCTTGTATAGAAAAAAGCAGACTCAACTTGATCGTGTAAAATTTTGTAATCAATCAATGACGTAAAATTTTGACACAAATTGTTGGCATGTCAATCAAATAAAAATCATTCACTTTAACATACTTCTCAGAGCATAAAAGTGCATAAATGGAAAAATGTTTGTATTTATCCATATAAATATATATTTAACCCACTATTAGATTATGAGCATAGGTAAAGTACGTTCGGTTGAGTTCAGCCATTTAATAAGCAATTAATTAGCAAAAAAATTTTAATCAATTTGTACTTCATATAAAAGAATAAAGAGATGACAGCTTCAGTGTAATTATACTTAACTTATATAGGTATAAATAAATCTGCTGGTAAAAGTGTCTGTACATCGCTCATTCTATAAATGTTCTAACTGAACTTGGCTCATGATTTGCTCTTTACTTTTTAATTAAAAAATAAATGGGCGCATTTAATAAGAACAATAAAGAGCCACAGCGATTTTCGCTTTAAATTAAAATCAAGCAAAACAATACAATAACAATAACCAAATTGGAAAACAAAGAACCAAAGTACTAGCTCCATAAAAGCCATAAAAAAGAAAGAGAAAGATAAAGGAATAAGAAGTAAGATGTAGTTGGTTAAGAGCACTCGACTAGAAAATACCCTAACTACAATTTTAATACCCGTATAATCATATAATACTTTATATATTTAAATTATGTTATTTTAAATATAAAAATTAACATAGATAAAAGTGAGGACAGGCAACTCTCCAACTGGACTATCAAAGTCCAAGAAGAGGACTTGCTAGAGCTTGAAAGAAGATATTGACTTTAGTGTCATTTGTATCATTATGATTTAGGCACAAACCAATATGCCCGCCTTCGAAAAGCCTGTAGAGTATAATCAGAATTCAGGCCGGACCAAAAGGAAAACAAATTTTCGGCATGTTGCCATAATTTAGGCAAAAGCGCAAATAACAACGAGCGAGAGAGCGAGAAAGCGAGGGAGAGAGACACAGATAAAGACGCATACATATATCTTTATAGACAATAGGTTATTTGTCTTATTTTGTTTGTGTATTGCCCGCACACACATAGCGAAAAGTCAGTCTGAATTGGGGAGAAAAGAAAAGTATGGCCCAGAATATATTGACAATCGCTGGCCATTAAAATGCCAAAGCATTAGGCCCTTTCAGCATTTTTTATGGCCCGGCCGAGGCATGCGTCAAGTTCAAGGTAACAAAACAAAAGCCGATATGTGACGGAACGAATAGTCGATATATTATACATCCATTTGATAATATATGTATATGCACACATACATAGGTATATATTATTGCAAAAGAGAGCCCAATCAGCGGGGGCAGCAAAGCTCAATTTGATGTCACATGGCTCGACTTGTCCGTGCTTTGCTGTCATGGTAGCTGCTTCCATGTAATTGGCTCAAGGGTCAAAGGTCGCATGTGTATGTATGTATGTGAGTGCAGGCTAAACAATTTGCCAAGTTGCGCCATAAGCCTTTGCCAGCTGAACTAAATAGATGCTTTGCCTTAAGCTCACGCTTACAATATATTTGTTTAGAGCCTACGAAAAGAGGTCAGTTGTTTAATTAGCCACAAAATATTGTGTAAAAACATACAACTAGACTGCAAGCCGCTAATTAAAGGAGGGCAAACAAAAGCCAAAGAAATAATTATTTAAACACAAAAAACAGAATTTCGACTTGCAAATACCCTTAGCATAGTAGAGAAATTGTTAAGTGATATGCTTAAAGTATTTTGGAAGAGTATATGTATATTAAAAGTAATAACTACATCGTAGTAGTAGCTTCATTTGCCCCGACTGGTCCACTGCAAAATATTAGCTAGTAAATAAAAGTCCACAAAAACCTTTTTGCTACTAAATTTTCTTTAAAAGCTCTTCAAATTGGAAAATACCTTGCCGCAAAGAGAATATCTAATGGAACTCGAGTGAAATTGAGGAAAATGAATAATTTCATTATGAATAAATTTATAATTTATTTATATTATATTCTTCTTTATCAAATTTTGTCGGTAATCGAAAATGAAAAGCTGTGGAAAATAGACAAATTTCCCTAGAATCATTCCCCTTAATTGGATGTAATTTGTAGTTTGATTAAAGCCGTTCGCATTGCTCTCATTACTAATGAGAAATGAAACACGGTTGGCATTATGCTCGTAATCATGGCTCCTCTCTCACTCTCTATCGGCGCTTCTCTCCCTGTCTCTCTCTCTCTCTCTCTCTCTCTCTCTCTCTAGTTGGGCCTGTGCCGGTTACTAAATTAATTGCATACAAATTATTTAATAGTAATAAACATAATAAACAAGAGTGTGCGCGGCAGTAACGAGCCAGAGAATGAATCCAGGAGGCGGCGGTGGCGGACACGGTGGAATTGGAACAGGAGCCCGCAGCAGCAGCAGCAGCAGCAGGAAGATGAGGCTTATGGCTGGAGCGAAAATGTTGGCATCAGTAATGCCCACGGCAAATGGCAACAAAAATGCATAATGAGCATTAAAATGCTGCGGGAAAAACAGTATGCGAAAAATGAAAATGCAATGGCAGTGCCAGGGACGTGTCCCCGTACATACATACATACATATATATGTACGTTTCGCAATGGTCGTATTTAACAGGATTATACAGCACACGCACATAGATCTGTATTTATGCGAATGAGTCTAACCAGCCAAACGCAAAGGCTGGCTGGCTCTGGCCCGTTCATCTATTTTACTGCTACTCACGTTCTATTTGCTTAACATTCTAAACGAGTCCTTTTCATTAGTGAAGCAACAAAAAACATATATATATGAACAGTTCAGAAATAAGTCAGCAAGACGAACATTTATTACACTAACTTATCAGAATTGTGCAATTGTCTTTGGGATTGAAATATTTCTCAAAAATTTGAAAAGAATTATGAATGAATTTACTTCATTATAAAGCGGTGCAAAACTTATGTTAATTATTTAATTATTTGATTTGGCCCTTCATTTTTAAGTTTTTCAAAAATATATTTAATTAAAATAGGAGAACTCGAAGAGTCTATAAAAACAGACTTCGATATCTTCCATTGAAAAGTAAAAATTTATTTCATAGCTGCAATGTTGAAATATATATTTATTTAATTATATATAAACTGTAAAATGCAAGAATACAAAAATAAGTAAAATATTTATTTATTTATTATATTTATTTAAATTTATTTATTTATAAAAATTTGTATATTTATTAAAAATAAAACTGCGTTTCTGTTCACGTAATTTACTAAAAATTGTAAATACGTTTATTATGATCAAAATCATAATAATGAAAAATAATGTTGATTTTTTAAATTTTAATATTGTATTATGTTTTATCAATTATTTAATTTTAATAAAATAGGATCCAGGCAATAAGAAGTAAAAAATATAAAGTTTTAAATTTTTAAATTAATTATTTTATTATTTAATTGCAATAATATTTAAATTTCAATAAAAAATTAAGAATTATTTATTTTACTTTAGTACTTCATTTAACGTTTTTCCCGTCTACATTTCTTGCAATTAAAAAAAGCCTCTATTTTTATTACGAATTTCAACTGGCGCAAGACCCTTAACATAGTTTATATGCCTCAATTGAGCCGCAGCACACACACAGCCCTCAAATGTGGGCAAAGGGCGTTCGCTTGGTTCGCTTGCACTATGCAAAAAAAAAAGGAGGAAGAATCGGAATAAGAGGAGGGAAAAAAATAGGCGCATATAAAATTGGAAATAAAAAGCATAGAGTGCAGCCGAGGCACATGAAATAAAATGCAATTGCACTTTGCACAAAAGTTCAACGCATTCAGGGCTGGTCCAATATCAACATAGCCCCAACTACCCACCCTATGCGCTCTCTCTCTCCGGCACTCTCTCTCTCTCTCTCACCCTATAACTGCAGAGAACACAGACCCTATACGAGTAGTATCCGGACTATTCGTAAAACTGGAAATCAAAGCGCAAACGGCAACGGGTCTGCTAGCAAACTCACAACTCAATGGCGGAAGTTTGCATTTTCGCAACGAATTCATAATCATGTTGAATCGCACTGGCTAAAAATCCAGCCAGCTACACGCCCACCGCTCCACCTCAATAGCTCCCCTTCGCATACACACACACACTCATCCACACGCACACAGATACAGATGCAGATACAGGCTATGCCATTTGCCATGTTAGCTAAAGCAGAGTTTATCCTTTTTGATTTGCAGCCACTGTGACTGGCAGCGGGCGTTCACGGCGGGGAGGAGTGACAGTGGGTGATGGGGCCTGGACTGTTTGTGGAGCGTCAAGCGCGCATTGCATGTTTTGGCCGCTGCTGCTGTTGCACTTCGCTCTTCAGCGACTGAGTAGTAAATATTATTTCGTTTCAATTCAAATAAAAAATACACACACATACAGATACCCGCTAACACACACACACACACACACGCACACTAACAAGCGCGCACGCACACTGGCATAAATAGCGGAACATAGAAAGAGGCACGTATGCCGAAGCATTGCTTGTGTTTGCATTTGTTAGAGGATGGCCGCAGAAACGCAGTAGATCGACGGCAAGATACCCTAGATAACGTGAATGATATTTTCAAATATTAAATTTTATATAAATATTTTCAAATTTAATTTAATAATATATATTTCAAAACATTTTTATACTTTTAAATATTTATACATTATCAATATTTATTTTTTATATATAAAAAAAATGTGGAATAATTAAAACATATTTTTTAAATTTAATATTAACATTAAATAATATACATAAATTAAAAAAAAAAAAACATAATAATATAATTATTGCTAAATAAAAATTAAGAATTAAAAATATCCATTATTAAGCAATATATTTTTGTACACCCTACACCTTTTTATCACTACAGGGTATCAGCGATGATGTAGAAAAAAGAAAAACTTAGACCAACCGTCCGCCGTTGATATTTCAAATGAGCGGAAATTACACGTTGCAAAAATATGAATTATTAAATTTTCGCTCTGAAACTGGCAATAATAAAAGAACTAACAGCCAAACGGGCAGCGCACGAGCTTAGCATTTTTCAAGCTCTCGTATTTTGTAATATCCTGAAAAGCCAACTAAAATGATAGCGCAAAATTACATTCAATAGAAAAGTTTTTAGACACTCAAATGAAAAAAACTAAAGATTAGTTAAAATTGAATTTAAAATCTGTTTACATCAATATAAAATACATTTTTTTTTTTATTATTATTATTTATAGAGTATTTGTGAGTCTGTCTTATTTAATATTGTATATTTTTCTGTGCCTTTGTGTTTTGGTCGATTTTCGTGTTGTTATAAAACTTTTGAAATTTTTATTATTAACTAACACTGG
>NW_022046009.1:9431-59305 GCF_001654015.2 Drosophila navojoa
GTGTGTGCGTGTGTTTGTTTGTATGCGTGTGTGTGTATGTGTGCGTGTGTATGTGTGCGTGTGTATGTGCGAATTATTATTGAAATATCAGTTGCTCGAAGGGTTCAGGGGATCTCGTAGTCGAGCAGTCTCGACTAGAGCTTTCTTACTTGTTTTTTTTTAATTTACGCGAAAAGGTAAATGTATTCCAACATTTTACAGCTTCAACTATATATTTCGATTATTATAAATGAATATTTTAAATATTACTATAAATTAATTATATTATTGATATTAATTATATAATTATATATATTGATAATTTTAGCAAACATTTTAAGTATTATTATTCGTTAACAAAAAAAAAATACTTATTTAATTTTAGACATAAATAAAAAATACCTATATATATTACGTAAAACCTTATTAATCAAAGCTCTATAGACATAAAAATTATTATTATTTTATGAAAATAAGTAATAAGTAAGTAAAATTTATATATATTTTCTATATTCCATTTTATTAAACCTTATTTCAGCATTTCTGGTTTCATGCATCTCGGAATTGGGCTTTGTCAATTGTTTATCAATAGACATTGATTTGCTCTCTCGTTTGCCTTCTTGGCTGCTGACAGCTGCTCGTCAATCGGACTGGCACAAGGACATGTAGTTGCCTGCCACTGGCAGGAGGCAGGCAGTGCCCTAAGCCTCGCTCAGTCGGAGCCTGACCCAGTTGCAAGTCAAATCAAATGAGCGCCTGTCAACAGCAACAACAACAACGATAACAACAACAACAAACAGTTGAAGCAACAAGGCCTAAATGTACATAATGACAGGAGCTGTGAGGCGCTGCTGTGGGGCAGGTCTGCTGGGAAGGAGCCTGCTGTCAGTTTTGCATAAATCGATAAAGAATAAAGCAGAAGAAGAAGCGGAGAACGACGAACAGGTTTAAAGAGCCGTTCAGTGTCTGCCTTGTGGGGCAACGACAGAGAGTGAGAGAGAGAGACAGAGAGAGAGAGAGAAAGAGAGAGCAGTAGGCGGGCGGGCATTGGCACGCCTTGGCTCTTGGTCGCCTGCCTAATGCGTTTAATTTTTCTTGTGCTACAATTTGCTGACAATCTTCTTCCTCTTCTCACTACTCGCCCCCGTCCCTGCCCCTGCCACACCCCAGCCTCATTGTTTGCCTTGTGCACGTCGCTTGCGCATTTTTTCCAGGCATTAAATTTTATTTCGCGTTTTTTCTTCTTTTTTTTTTTTTTTTGGTTTGCATTTGCATAGAAAATTCATTAATTTTGTCGCATTCTGTGTGAAAAAGCTGAGAGGGAGGCAGATCTGAAATTGTTAGACAAATTTTTGTGGCTGGCTGCTGTAATAAATTTTCGAGTGTGCGGTTCAATAGTTCGCCTGATAGAAAGTGAAAGAGCGAGCGCTGCGAGCGGTGTGACCAGAGCGAACGAATTTGCTTATCATTGTTGCTTTTCTTTCACTCGCCTTCTTGCCAATTGACTTGAGCCATCGATTTCGGTCGCTTTCGTTTCTTGACTTGTCATTGACCCACCGCCCCACCCCGCCCACAGCCAGCCCCGCTCTACGCCCCTGGCCAGAGCTCTGCGTCTACCTCGGCCTTTGCTCTCTGGACACACACATGCACTTCAAGCTGTCAGTTGGCGCATTGTAATCGGCGTCTGACCCGCATTAATTATAGCTCACTGACATGTGATATTCACACATGCCGCACACTCACTTTAATACACACACACACACACACGCACACACAGACAGTCAGAGTCTTCTCGGTCCACTCGAGTCCACTTAAGCCGACTTCTCATATGGACAGCAATGAGTCTCAGCTGCCTACGAGCGTCTCGTTCATCGATATATCTTTTTACTGCTCTGCAACTCTTTCATGTGCCCCTCTATCCATCTAGCTGTCCGTCTGTCTCTTGAAATTGAGCCGTGTCCACGTCCAGAGCTCGTCAAGCTGCTTGACCTAGCAGCAGCAGCAGCAGCAGCTGCTGCTCTGTCTCTATCAATTTCAGCTCTTTCAGCATCTTTTGTTATATTTATTTTTACTCGCATTTATTGTTATTGATTTAGCTGTGAAAAAGCGAAAGTCGTTTCACACCTTTTCAAACGGGCTTTTCTCCAAGTACGTACGCTTCTCACTCCCTCCGCCCGCCTCCTGCTGCTTTATATGGGTTAAGTTCAATATCCAAACACTTTTGAAAAACTTTTAACATTACACACATATCCATGGCAGTTGGCTTTTCTCAAGTATTTATCAAAATTTCTATGTTGTCTTCTAAATGGACGTCGCTTTACTTTCTTTTGTCTGGCGCAAAGAGCTCGCTCTGCTCCGTTAAGTGTTGTTATTTTTTCTGTCTCGCCTAGAAAGCGCTCTAGATAGCGCCAAGAGCGTGGGATAAACCGAAAGCAAATAGATTCTAGCAGGGGCATTCCTCATACCTCATGCCACACTGAAGATATTATATGCTTGATTAACTTTCGGGCGTGCTTTACTTGAGCATATCCAGCGCCGGCATCTCTTAAGCATTACTAAGCACATTAGCTGAGATCTCTGATCTTCTCTGTTGCTATTTTGATGAGCTGTCGTTCAGGTCGACGACGCTTTGTCACTGTCTTTAGCTTTATCTAGCCGAGCTAAAGAGCCATTTGCAAGCTTTTCTCAAGAAGACTATCCAAGCTGATTTTCTCTCAATTGAGCATTTGCGCATGCGCGTTTACCTCTGGCTTCGATCCTCAAGTGTTTATATTGTGTGAACCAAAGACATGAAGCGAAACCCCTAATTGCCAAAAATTTGAGACAAAATTCAGAAGCTGAGCAACCAATATCTCTAGAGATTAGATTCACATTCGAACGGGTACTTCAGTTCAAAGTTCTGCTAGCATTGCTATTAGTAGAATGAGACGACTTAGACGCCGGCTCCCTTAAGACTGACTGCTGGACTGAGTGTTGATCTTAATATTTATCATTTATATATTAATCTTTATCTGTGCTAGCTGCACTCGTTCTTCCTCTATGCTATATGAGCCTATTCTCTAAAAGAACAGTGCATTTAAATAGTAATGTATCCATAGAATATATATAATACATTATAAATATCTATATATATTTCAACCTAATTCCAAAGTTCTCTCTCTCGCTCTCTCTCGCTCTCTCTCTCTCCCTCTTTAAAATACTATGAACAGAATCCGTGCACTTGTCCATAATCCTTCGGTTAGTTGCAGCCACCTGTTGGCGGAGCTTGAAGCTCATTAATTTTCAATTGAGATGCCTTGGCTGTTGAGGAATTCCAGGCAAATCAAAACCCCATTTGCCGACTTAGCAATTCCGGTTGGAGAAGCACAGCTCGAGTTGGTTCAATCCATGCGCTAATCTCAGCGCTCGAATGCAATGCAAATCCTGAAATGCTGGGGGAAAAACACAAAAGTAAGAGCAAAACGAAAAGGAATGAAGAGGAAAGCGTTGATAAAGAGGGCAACTGAAGAGTGGCGAAAGCATGAATGGAAATTCGTCGACGTCAACGACGTCGCTGATGTTCGAGCAGCGAAATGAAACCTTCAACTTGAGCATTTTTTTAGCATTTCCACAGCAATTTTCCAACATTTTCCGCTGACTACTAAAGTCATTATGTGAGCAGGTAAATAGGTATATATATGTATGTGTATAGTGGGCTGTATACATAGCTTTAGTGCTCGCTGCGACGTTTTGTCGTTCAGTAGGTAAGTAATCTCATTATAATAATGGGAACAATTGATTTCTGTCTGGCCGCAGCTCCTGGCAAGGACTTGACTGACTGGCTCGGCCTTCGTTCTCAGCGTCGTCTTCGCTCTCGCTGCCAAAGCAGTCAATAAATGTACAGCGCGCTGTTTCCGGCCATAGCCAGGCAGCTGGCTGCTCCACTACTGGCACTCAATCATCGCAACATTCCATCGCTGCCTGGCGAGAGGCAACCGCAGCAGACAGAGAGCAAGAGAGAGAGAGAGAGAGAGAGAGAGAGAGAGAGAGGCAGGGAGAGGTGTGTAGCTCCTGTTCGGTCGCTGGATGTCTTCGACATGCCTGTGATGATGCTTTAGTGTTGCCGCTGATGAAATTATAATCAAGGGAATATATAATTTCTTTCACCTGGTTACATCTGCAGCGCCCCTGCGCTTGCCCCTCCCCACCTCCCCAGGCGACCACCCAGTCGACCTCCCAAACAACAAACAAAGCCATCAGTAGCTGCTTCGCTGCTCTCCTGCCCCGCCTCCTGCTTCGTCCTTCAACTTTCAATGATATGATAATTTGCTTTTGTTTTCTTGCCAGCGAAAACTTTTGCCTGTCTGACGCGCGGCCCTGCGGATGGGGCGGGCGACTGAAGGTGTGTGGGTGTATGGGTGTGGCATGTGGCGTTGCATCGATTTCTTCAGCTGTTTCAGCTGCTTTAGCTGCTCAGTTATTCAGCTGCCTTGCGGCACTGTTAGTGGACCCTAGACACCAAAAACATTTTTGCCCCTTGTCTTCGAGTTATCTCGTTTAGCAATTTTCATGCTCCAGAAAAATACAAACAAATAAAGAATACAAAAATATAATAAAAATGGCATTCAAATGCAGAAGGCGAAACGCGCCCATTGCGCTCTCTTTGTGGAATCCGAAAACCGAAGACCGAAGACCGAAATCGACCGCATAATGTGCCACAATTAAATTACAATAAATCATACTCAGATCTCGCCCCCAAAAGCTCTTTTCTCTCTCTCTCTCACACACTTTCTTACTCAATGTGTTATGCTCTAGCGTAATTAATCATTTCTTCTTTATACACACACACACATACACATATAAGCACGTACATGTGTTTTTTCTTTTTTTTGGACTACATTTCTTTTGGGTTTATTTTTATGCTCTATCGGTAGTTAGTTGGCTGCTAATTAATACCTCATTTATTGTTGTGGAGCTGTGCTGGGGTTACCTTTGAATTTAGATTTCGGATTCTGATTTCGATTTGATTGGCTTGCAGATGTGAATAACCGCAACTCAGCTTAGCTCTGCGGTCAAAGGTTATAGCCAAAGCTGTGCAAGTCGCATTCCATTCAAAGTTCGATGCACTTTTTCGAGCATTCCAAATAAAACAAAATTATTTCAAATTGAATTGAAAAGGTTAACCTAGGTAAAAAGAAAATACAACACCTTAAGTAGATCGCTTTTTAAGCCAACGAACTCTTAAGCTTCATCGTTTTTTTCTTTTTAGATGAATGAGGACAGGTTATTCAGCAAATAAAAATGTAACATTTCAAGCAAAAATACAAATATAAAGAATCAAGAAATATTTTTAAATATGTATATAAGCAATTATTTTCAAATAATAAAAGCATAGAGCAATGTATGATAACCAATTTGAGAAATAAAACTATATATAAAATAATGTAAGATAAAAAATCAAGAATAAGAATAAGAGTATAAGTTAATTTGAAAGAAATCTTAGATATCTAGATCTATGTCTATTCATATTCACTGTTTAATCGGATAAAATGAAAGATGAGAAGTAGCATAAACTCAGTAGGAAATTAGATTAGCTGACAAATATAAAGGTAGTCAGAGATATTATGTGTATACTGCAGGTCTTAAATCTACTTTATATATGCTCCACTAAATTATAAAAACTAAAAAATCTATAATTAATAATAACACAAAAATAAATGATTATTTTGTATAATTATTTAATATGTTTTTCCAAAAATGTCAGATTCTTTAGGTTTATTATAATTATGACCTTTTCCTTACGAGCCGCCACAGCTGATTCGTTACCCAATTCGGAGTCACTTTCAAGCTCTCTTAGCTCGTGTGTGTGCGCTTTGAACTTTACCCTTACGATGCGAGCTCGCGGCAGCACACGGCAGACACTTATTCATTTGACTTGGCAAATTTGTCTTAGGCAATTTGATGGCTTAATGAATGTCCGCCTGCGCAGCCAAACAATTCAGATTCCCCATCCAGCCATCCATCCAACCAGCCAGCCAGCCAGTGAGCCAAAAAGCTAAACAGCTACCACTTGAAGGCTTCATAATCAACCTGAAAAACAGCAGCGGGCGCTCAGCCACTGCCACGCCCCCTTATCCAACAGTTTTGGATGAGTGTCTGCTCATCCGCTTGGCTGCTGATAAATTAACTTCATAATCTGCACAGTTATAAGCGCTGATGTTTGGCATTACTCTTCCATATTTTGGGCAGCCCGCCCGGCCGCAGTGCCCTCAGTCTGCACCCTGCTAAGCATCATTACAACAAAGCATGGGTCAAAAACAACAACAGCAACAACAACAGCAACAACGACAACAACAAGAGCAATAAGAAGAGCAACACGCACCTTATTGTACAGTGTTACCTCCGCTGGCAACGGCTACAGTCAATGGCATAACTTTTCACCTTTTCGGAGGGGGATTTGTGTGCTTGCTCGCGGGTCGAATGATTGTTTGGGCTGGGTTGGGTTGGCTTGGGCTGGCTTGGGCTGGGTCTGGGATTCCAGCAGGTGGCCGCCTGCCTTTTGTACTCTGGCTTTCGGTCTGGCATACCGGAAAAATTGCACACAATTTAATTGAATGTGTTTAATTTTGCTTTTAATTTTTCGGTGCCCTTTTGTCTGCGGCGCATAATGAGGCGTTAAAGCGTTTCTTTGCCCAAAATATAACCAGAAATTAAATGAAGCGCAAGATTAACTATGCACAGACCCCCATTGACAACACAAAGCGACCAGCGAGTGACAGGCTAATAATCTGAGTAAAACTTGAAGATTATCCTTTGACTTTCACCTTCACTTACTTTACAAGTAAGGAAAAGTTGTAAGTTTATTTTAGCTTAAATAAATCGATAAGAACATGAAATTAGAAGAGCAGACTAGTAAACAGGATTCCGAATACCGAATAGCAAATACCGAATAGTTATACAGAATACCGAATTCGGAATACAAAATAGTGCTGCGGTGTGCTGAATACCGATTAGTTATACAGAGCACCGACTATCAAATACCGAGTTCCGACTACCGAATAGTGATACAGAATAGCGAATACAGAATACCGAAAAGTTATTCGAAGTACCGAATACTGAATAGTGATACAAAATACATAGTACCGATTGCAGAATACCTAATTGCGAATAGCGAAACCCGAAAACCGAATACCGAATAGCGAATATCGAATAGTGATACAGAGCACCGAATGCTTAATTCCGAATAACAAATACCGAATGTGATACTAAATACCAAATGCCGAATATCGAATATCCCAATAGTGTTACTGAGTACCGAATACAGAGTCGCTCTGAGCAAGAGCAAGTTTATTGGTTATTTATATCTACTCCTCATCGTATGATCGAATTGCGTTGAGCTATTTGCATGACGTTCTTTAAGGAGCTTCGTTTCGGGCCTGAAACAATTAACGCTCGCACAATATCTCTTAGTAAGTGGCGAATAACTCAAAAACTACATGTGTATTCAGCATTCAGCCCACCAATACATACGCTGAACTCTTGGAGTACTAAGAACGGAGAGATCGAAACAAGAAATGTTTGCTTCTGGACGATCTAACGATCTCGTTAAAGGTCACTCACAGAACCGTCGTACTCAGACTTTTTTCTCAGAGTGCAAGTAGAAAAGTCCCTTTCAAGGACTCTGAGAAACACTTGACAAACTAATTATTCAAATATAACAAAGGAGATTATTTACCGGCCTGTGCACTGCCAGCCTTATCATCTATATCTATGTATATATACTGCTCCTAAATGATAACTGTTAGTATAGTTTGAGTTTTTAACCTAACCTATAGAACATTCAAATTTACATGTGACTAGAGGCAGACTTAGCTGTGGTGGCTAACCAAACCAAAATGTTATAATATAATTATATAGTTATTAGCAATACAGAAACTGAAATGGAATTTTACACAACCTCATATTATATAATATTATCTAATTAACTGCTTTGTTAACATTCCAAAGGCTTTTCCTTTGCTATAATTTCCTCAAAATGCTCATACAGATCCTTAACCAATCTCAACTATAAACGCTTTCAGTTCCGCTGTTCAAGTTCCTCATTTGAGCAACAGAGCATTTTCTTCAACTCTTGATTTATATACACACATATATATTTCGTATATCCTCTATTAGATAGAGCTTAAAGCTAACTGCTATGTCACTCCATATGGCTAGCGTCTGGCAGCAGCTGGAAAACTTTCTTTGGCAACTTTATTTTTGGCTAGAGCAAGTGCTGTTGCCTTTTTGCGCACTTGCACGAAACAAAAAATTCCAGCTTCAATTTACTTTCAACATGCTTTTTCCTCTCGAGGAGTTTTACTTTTTTGTATGTACGTACATATATATCCCAGCCCCCCACACACACACACTCACACGCACACTGTAGCTACTAGGGCAGCCTTAACGATATGGCGCACGCACAACCAACAAATGTGAATGGGCGTTAGAGGATGTGGGGGCGGGTCGGTGCGGGGGTTGGCTGCCTTAGGGTTGGGGCTTGTCGCGTCTGCAGCGCCGTAGACATTACCGCAGCCACGCGCGTGTTTTACGTTCATCTGTCTACTTAACGTTGGCCCCGCCCCCAGCCCCCAGCCCCTTGTACCTCCCTCATAGTCGAGCTGCAGCTACCTTCCTTACGCTTTCCCCCTATTTCTCTTTTTCTTGGCATCCTCGTCTGCGTTTTAACGTACTAATCCTTGCTTTTATCTCTTGTTTGACTTTTGCTACGCGCACTCCATATACACCCGCTCATTTAATGTCATTGTCGCTGCCAAGCCAGTCAGACAGACAGCCAGGCAGACAGACAGACAGACAGCGAGAGAGCCAAGCAAGCCCAGCAATCCTTTCTAAATATTTATCAATTTATATGCGCGAGTTTCATTCAATTCGAGTGCGCTAAACACACGGGGCGTATGCGTGTCATAAGCGTTTCTTAAAGTGTTTACTTCCTCAAGTTGTGCTTTGATTTCCCAAGGCATTTCCATTCGCCATCGCATTCACATTCGCATTCGCATTCGTATTTGTTTTCACTTATTTCACTCAGTTATTTTTCATCATCTTTCACTGGCCGTTGGCAGCTGGTTTCCTTTCTTTCTCTCTCTCTCTCTCTCTCTCTCTCTCTCTCTTTCTTTCTCACTCTTTTCATTAATCAACGGCACGTGACCAAGTTTAAATTTTTAACCAATTTAATTTTCCTCTCGCCGAGCACCTCAGCTCCGAGCCCTCGCTCACGTGTCGTATGAGCGTTGGGCAAACAAACTCAATGGGTTCTCTACTCTCTCTCTCTCTCTGTGTGTATGTGTGGGTGTGTGTGCATGTTGCTAGTAGATTCAATTAATTTTTGATGCCAGCTACTGTTTACTCTTACTCATGGGCTTAGCCAACACGCAATAATAGTCAGAGACCTTCAGAGCTGAGAATACCAAACGAAAATTGAGGTAAATATTTTCAGAGTGATATATGAAACATATCGAATGGAGCCAGCCTGATCAAGTAGGTCATAATCTAAACATTCGAATAAACTTATGATACTATTAATTATGATTAAATGTAGAAAAATAAATTATAATGGCCAACTTTTTACAATAAGTACAGGAAAAATAAAATAAATAAGTAATTATCGCTGCAACAACTTTGTGAATCTTAACTTAAGCCTTAGATGTTAGACTCTGCATAGTCTATAATAAGTCATAAGAGTCACCAATTTCTGTCTTTACAGCAACAACAGAAACTTCAACTACAACTACGACTATGACTTTAAAATATTTCTAAAAAAATTATAAGAGTCAAGCAAACAACATTTAAAACTGTCTCTTAAATATCTCGAATATTTGCTTCAATTACTTTGTTTGTGGAAACTCTCAGGCTTCTCAGGTTGGACAAGTTCCCAATCAGATAATTTGGCTGCATTATTTTTGTTACACATGAGCAGCAATAAATTCAAATTAGTCTGATAAAAATGACAATGGGCAATGTGAAAGCTGAAGCTGAGCAGCTGAGCTGAAAAGCTGTAAAGCTGAGCTGTGCTTGGGATGACTTCCTGCTTAGCTGCACTTGTCTTTGTTATAATTAACAAAAATTGAAAGGGCTAAATTGTGAAATGGTGCTTACAAAGCAAATGACGTTCATTAGGAGCAAGAACAAAGAAGCAATAAAGCGGGACGAGGTGCTGGCTGGGGTGAGAAGCAGCCGAGACACATGAGAAAAGTCAACTTACGTTGGATCTCTCTATCTGTCTGCCTGTGTGTGTGTGTGTGTGTGTGTGTGTGTGTGTGTGTGTGTGTGTGTGTGTGTGTTTTTATATAATAGACATTATCAACGCTAATTCAGTTATGTCTTAATTATAAACTACTTAAGCGCGCCTCACTGCCGCGAGCGTAGCAAATTTTCCTGAGTCTCTGAGCTGGATGCTGGATACTGGAGGCTGGGGGCTGGTGGCTGGAGGGGTGACTGCGTCTAGGCACGTGTGACATTTGCTGGCCCGGCTGGGTCTTTGTCTCTTGCTCAGCACCAGTTTTGAGCACGGCGCCCGATTGCCAGCAACATAATGACCCAAGTTATATATGCGACTAGTTCTGATAGCTCCGATTACGGCGCACAACTTTTAAGTGAAGCGGGACAGGAAGCCTTTGGCAACAGCCAAGCAATGTGGGTGGCTGGCGAGAAGCAGCTGCAGGCGAATGGGAGGCAGTCGGAATTGGAGGTCGACTCGGCATAGCTGCTGCTACCCCTTTGGCCAGCCCACTCGTCGACGGAGGGCAACCGAGCAGCGAACTTTGATTGAAATATACAATTTTAATGAGGCAACTCCACTGAAGCAACTCGGATGCAAACAATACACACAAAACAATTTTTCCTCATTGAGAGACGAATAAACAAACAGACCGAGAGAGAGAGAAATCAAAGTAAAGTCGCCAAACGAAACAACGCACAAGAAGCTTAAATTGTCTGAGCGGGGCTGGGCGGGAAAGCAGCACAAGCAGGAGCAGGAGGAGGAGGAGTCTAGACATCTTGTAAGGCAATTGAAATGCATGCCAGGGGAGCACACGGAACAGAACAGACAAAAGATAAACAAATCACTTTACCTAGTTAGGCTATAAATTGCCAGCAGCTAGCGCCTCTCTTTGCGATTCTCAAAAATACGTCTTCTTCTTCTTCGTTCTTTTTCTGTCCAGAGCCGTTCGACATTAATCGACAAATGCCTCAGCTGGAGTCTTGCGAGAGAAATTTGAGACGCACGCAAACGAAAGGCAAACCCCAAGAAAGCATTTTTCTAGTTTATGGCAAATGCCGGCGATTAAAATCTTGAATGTCAAGCAGAAAATTGTCAAGCCAAAGGCAGATAATGAAGTTTGATGTTGATGCTGATGCTGACGCTGATGATGATGATGATGGTGATGATAATGCCCTTGCCGATGTCACAAAAGGCAAGAGATAGCAAACAAATAAAAACGCATCAAAGCAGAGGAGAGCCAACAGGAGCGCCGGGCAAATGAAATATGAATCTGAAACCGAGAAGGCGACGATGGCAAACAGACCGCGGTGACAAAGATGACGGCCAAAATCAAAGACCGTTTGCTGCAACCTGCAATTAAGCGACAGGATAGCTGCGACAGGATATGCCACGAGATGGCGCACAGCAAAAGGGTGCGCTCTCTATGAAATTCGAGGCAATATCAAAAAAGAAAATACATCTGCATGCATACGCGCCATGGCGAGGAGCCGGCTTTAGGGGCGAACTTCTTGTGCCAAAGCAAATGCAAAACGCATGTCCTGGCGACGCCTTAACCCGCTCTGCTCGCTCCCCGATCCCAATGATGAGGACGAGGACGACAATACATGTACAAATAATTCGCACGAGTAAATCAACAAACAAAACACAAAAAGCGAGCAGAAATAGGTGGAAGAAGGAAAAAAGAAAAGAAGAACCTGAACGCCGCTGCCTTTGGCTGCTCGCTCACATCCTGCGCAGCAAAGCTGAACAATTTTACGGTTTCAATTATCAAAGACCGAAACGACAGGACAAACGGTGACAAAGCAAAAAGGTAGATGCTGCTGCTCCCTATTCTTCTCCCTTCTTCTTGTTGCTGTTGTTGTGTTTGTTCTTCTTGTTGTTCCGAAAATAAAGGCGATTAGCATTTCTAAGCCTTAGATTACCTGAAGTAGTTTATACAACGCAACCCCAAACTAGAGCCTAGGCTCGATAACAAGATTGTCCCGAAAAGAGTGGGCTGCGGTAGAGGGAGAGGGGGAGAGTGAGAGGTAGAAAAAATAAACAGTTTGTTTTCTCAGCCCTAAAGCCCCCTACCAGGGCAATCCCTCGCTTGTCCTTTTATCTAATGCAACCCTTAAAGAATACCCGGCCCGGCCCGGCCCAGCCCGGTTAGGCTGCTGATTTCATCAAAACGCCTGAGTGCATTCCATATATGGTATATGGTTAATTTATGCCCTTGTACTCAATATTGGTTTCAATTTTGGTTTATTATTGGATTTCATTTCTTAAGGATTTTCTCTTTTTGTGTCTCGCACAGTTTGATTAACCGCAAATTCCCAGGCAATTGAGTCTCGAGTTGCCAAAAAGCAAAGAATGAGCAGTTACCACCTCTCGCAGAAGTACCAAAGTGCCTCTACTTCCAGCTCTCGGTGCGCCACTTCAATGGATTTTGCAAAAATGAAGTGAGAGTTCATAAATTCAATGAGACAGCGACAGCATTCGTGTTGACTGGTCTGGAAGCTAATGCAGATTGAGAGCTTGCAATAATTCTTGAAAATAATGAATATGAATCTGAATTATGGTGAGAAATATGGGAAACATGTATGTACATTGATTGGACTTAATTATTTGTAATGGGGGCATTTCCTGGACTCCAATGAAATAAGTTAGTTGTAGATTAGGGAAAAGCTGATGAAAATTGTAGTGTGTCGAAAAAGCTTTATGAGAAACTCATTGAAAATGGGAATTTTGAGTACATTTATTTTGTGAAAATTCCTCTGTCTGTCCATCCAATTCATTATCGATCCCTCTCCCTGTCTATCATTCCGTCAGTCATAGTGTGTCTGTCCGTCAATACGTCCGTCCGTCCCTCTGTTCATCTTCCTGACCATTCACCCTTTTATTCGACCGTTCAGCTGTTCGTCTATCCGTCCGTCCATCCATCCGTCTGTCCATCCATCCGTCAGTGCGTTCGACCAACCCTTTCATTTCAAGTATGAATACATCGATCTCAGAAACTTTAAGAGCTAGAGCCTTTTGAATATGCTTCTATATAGCGTACGTAGATCTAGCCTGTAGAAAAGAATCGAAAGCCACTGCCGCTTCTCTCCTACGATTAAAAACTGAGACTTCTAAATAGTAATTAATATTTCAGATGATTACTTTTGTCAAGTTATTTATCTAAGGCACAATTTAATCAGATAAATAGTTTATTATACTCTACACATATTAATTTGATATTTGAAAAATCCGATTAAAATTTATTTCTTATAAATTTATGACTTGGCTAAAGTGTTATACAGTATAACAGTATAGATTGTGCTATGTAATCCCATAACAAGCTAACTAATGCCTTCCTGCAATTACCTGCCTAATGTTCACCTTTGGCAGAGTCAACGTCTCGATATGCTCAATGCTGTGCAAGTTCTCAAGAATCCAGGCAATATATCTTTGAGTAATTTTGCGCGTTCCTGTTGGCTGGGCCGTTGCGTCTGTCTCTTAAGCTGCAACGTCCTAATTTACACTTGACTCCGCCCTGAGAGAGGAGCACAAAGCCGGCAAGCAAGGCACAAATCCGCACTGATCCACACACGCACACACACACACACAGAGACTTGAGCTGGCTGCTTGGTGGTTTTTATTCGAGTGAAAAAATTAACGCAGACACAAATTATATCTGGCGCTGATTAATCACTTAACAAGGCTTGTACGCGAGTATTTCGCAGATATTAACTTCACACACTCGCGCTGGTCCCTCGTTGCCGCCGCTGGAGTGTGGACAGGCAAGGGCAGGGCGGGGCAGGCAAGGCAAGGCAACTAAAATAAAAGCCACGTCAATTTCATGCAAAGGTGCGCAGTCGTAAATTTAACTGGACGCGTAAATCCTGCGCGCGCAAACGAAAAAAAAAAAAAACTGAAAAGAAAAGAAAATGTTTCAAGTTCGCGCCGACAACTGGAGAGTCAACCAGCCCATTGCTGTCCAATTGTATTTATTTAGGGTCCGTCCGAGCAGAGACTTGCTCTTCCCTCTCCCATCTCGCTCTCCCTCCCACCATCACACATTCGTCTCCTCGCCTCACGGCTTAAGTCGGGTCTGTGTTTGGGCCGCGCTAAAATTTAAATTCATACACGATCGTTGGCCCCAAAAAGACTAATGAGCACAATTATGCATTATTGCAGCTCGTTGCATCGAAAATGAACTTTAACAAGCCTCACACACACACACACACACTCAGACACACACTCGCAGCAGGAGTGAGCACTGAAACTGGAACCCGAACTGGAGTCGAAGTCGGAGTCGGAGTCGGAGTTGGACAAGGGGCAAGGTGTCTGTCTTCGCTTTGAGTTGGGTAAGTTGCACAAACTAGTTTCTGGCTGTTGCCGTCTGGCCAAAAGGTTGTTAATGCTGTCATCTGAACTTTGTATTTCAAGGTCTATCAAGATGATAATTGGCAGCAGGCACTTCAATTCCAGCTAGTTCAGTGCGCTACTTATGAACTCTAGATTGATTCATTTTGCAGCTTTATTAATATTTGACTAATGCATCAAGATTGCCCTTACTTAAGGTAATTTATAATTGAGGAAGTTAGATTAGTTTATTAGATAAAATCATGTATTAATAATATTCATATATTCATACATATAAAATATATTATTAATATGAATTATATATAAAATCTAAATCAGAATTCTCTATGATGAGCTAGCTCAGTAAGTCAATTATAAAATTAAACAAAATCAGATCAGACAAATTGTCTGAAAGAAGCCGGAGTGAAGAAATCTTTTCATTGTCAGGCGATTTTATAGTCATAATATGGGGTTATTTTAGGTCGTTGGCTAACTTCAATCACCCTAAGACTTTAAAGGGCCTCAGAGCTATGAGCACCAAGTTATAAAAGAACAGTGGAAATGGCTATTCATATGATCATCATCCAGAGTTGATACTTTTTCATCCTGGAATAATTTCTAATAAATTAAAAAACAGAAAAAAAAAATATTAATAAACAAAGCTGAATACATATTATTTTAATTAAAGTCTTATGGAAAGAAAGGAAACGCCTTTCTCTCTCAAAAAAAAAAAAAAAAAAAAAAATTATAAGCAACAAGGAAAATTCAGTATAAAATCATAGATAAATTTATTTTATGTTTTGAACGGAAATTAAAAAAAAAGTCATCTTTATTCTGATCTTAGTAAATGTCGAATCTAGTTATTTCACATCTTACTGCTAATATTGTAGTTTCTTGCTGAAATGAACAGATATGTATTCTTATCAAAATTCGAGTAAATTGCCAAGAGTTATTCTAATCCTAATGCCAACTTTAGTAAATTTTAAATATATTTTGTATATATTTTTATACATTTATTTATAGCTTTATATCTGCAGCTTTGCGATTATATAAAAATTGATGTTGGCGACAATCGACTGCACGTTGGCAGCCAAAAAATAAAAAATTAGAGAAAAAGAAGTGGAGTCTTATGGCATGCGAGATGTTATTTTAGATTATCTGCGGTTAAGTCTGAGGCAGAGCCACGCCGCAACGTTTAGGCCACGGCCAAAAGGCAACAGAGCTCAGAGTGTGGGGGCATTCGTATGCAAATGTGTAGGGGCCAAGAGCACGCAGAGGGCAGTGCAGGGGGAGCGCAGTGAAGATCCTATTTGGGGCGCTTGCCAAAAGTGTAGCAGACATCGGAGCGGCTCTTGTGTCTGCGCTGACAAATAAGGCTGTGGAAATTCACTTTTTGTTGTTGTTGCTGCAATTGCAGCGCATGAAATTCAAATCATTGACAAGCCGCAGACATTGAGAATGAGCAACAAGAAGAAGAAGACGCAGATGAAGCAGATGAAGCCGAGCAGCGAGACAGCAGCAACATTTGCGTTTCATTGCCAAAATGCCAATTTGGCAGGAGAAGAAGATGCAACAGCAGCAGCATCAGAACAGGATTCTTTCTTGTTCTTGACTTTTTATGGCTTATAGATATGGTCTCAAGATGTCTGCTGCGGCGACTGCCGCTTGGATAATCTTGTTATCGCGCCGCTCGTTCCGTTTAATTGAGTAAAGAAATGGAAAGAAATCGAAAAAAAGAGAAGAGAAAAAAAAAAAACTCTGTAAACTCGATAAATTAATTGGTATATCAAAGCATTTGAATTTTAATGTGTTTCGCTGCGGTTAGCGATTAGAGAATTCCTCTTCTCATTCTCATTTCGGTTCTCATTTCGATTCTCATTTTCGTTTTCAGTTCCTCGCTCGCTTTGATAATTGGCGCTGCCTCTGCCTTTGGTGAGTGGGGCGTGGCACTCATTTCCATTCAATTGCACTTCAGTTCAAACTGAATTGGTTCCTTTCTATTCCATTTTGCTATGCTATTTGCCGCTTCTTCTTCTTCTTCTTCTTTGTGGTAGACGCAGCTGCCGTTGACATTTGCCATTGATAAAGCAAAATATGCCGAAAAAAAATAAAAATAATAATAGAAAAAAGTAGAATGAACAAAATTCTAAGCATTTCCAAATGTTATTCAATACTTTTGCTTTTGCATTCATCGAGTGCTTTCTTTGTAGGCGCCATTTTCCAAAGAGCTAGCGAGAGAGGTGGGGCGGGAGAGGGGCACAAATTTGTCGCATAATATTACAAAAGACAAAAGATTGTGGAATGCCTCTCGATTCGTATTTTTCTCCTTTTAATAGAAATCTATGCCCGTATTTTCGTTTGACAACATTTCAGCCCAAATGGCCCGGGTACGCTCTGCTTCTTCTTCTACAGCTCCTTTTCTTTTGCATTTGCCTTTATATTTGGGCATTTGAATTGCCCTTTGCTCTGTCGGCCGCTCTTTGATTCGCCTCCGCCTCTGCCGCATATGCAGATTGAATTACAGCACTTGATGCCTCCATTTTGGCCAGGCTCCGCCTCCTGCTGCCACTCTAATTGTCCTGATAATTTCGCAGAGCTTTTGGGGTGAATGGCATAGTTGGGTCGAGGCTGTTCCTCCATTGTGACTGGCTGAGGGATCGTCGCTCTAGCCAGATTCTCGAATCGCAGCACGAACTGTGCGACCAATCCATAAGCCTCTTTACATCAATTATTTCTCAAGTCTTTTGCGATTGGCATCTAATTGTGAATGCACAAATCGATTCGAAGTACTTATTATTGTAATGATTGTTTCGTCTATTGTGCGGAGTACATCTGGGAGGGGAAACGGCAACAGCAGATGCTTAAATAGATCTACCCTATCACACCATTGCCAGGTCTCATAAGAATTTACAAAAATTCAGCATTCTCTCTTTTTTTTTTGTAATTTAATTATCTACCTTCACAAGTTTGAGCATTTTGTCTTTTACCGTATTTCGTTTGCGTTTTTTAATTGCGTCGGCATTCCTTTTTAGCGCAAGGCAACATGCTTTGGGCAGGAGCTAATTGTTTTTATTGGCCCAAAGGCTTGCCGCATTCGAGCAATGCCTTTAAGGGGCCACAACTGTCATGTCGTTAGGCCGTTCCAACATCTCGGCCAACATCTCGTTTAAGCGCGGCCCACCAAAAAATCATAATATTAAAAGAATCTGCAAATGACGCGCAAATGTTTCAACACTCTTTGACAAGCTCTTCGGGCTGCCAGCCAACCAGCCAAGCAGCCAAGGAGCCAACCAGCAGACCAACAGACCAGCAGCCAAGGAGCCGACTCAGGCCATCCAGCCAGCCGCAAAGAACGAAAAATGTAATAATAATAAAAAAGAAAATTATTGCACATCACATTCACAGTCATCGGACAGTGCCATCTTTTGCCTCAAGCCTTCCACGTCGACGTCGACGTCCAGGTCCGGGTCTGCGTCCGCATTCACGTCCACGTCCACGTTTAGGTTCAGATCCAGGTCCTCATCATCATCGAGCGCGTCTCCTATGCAGGCGGCATTAAAGATCGCGTTATGAAAATGCAACGCGCATTGCACAAAGCCCAAAGATCGCAGTTCGAGAGAGTGAGAGAGAGAGGGAGCGGGAGCCCGAGAGGGAGGCAAATGAAGAGACGAGCAGAGTCCAATGGCTGCTCGTTCTAACTAGAAGGTGATATAAGTGGTTCGATTGTTGCCGCCGCCATCGCACAGTGCAACAAGAGTGCGAATAATCAAATTAAATAAGTTTAAATTTAAAAGAAATTAATAAACCTGAATGAGCAAATTCAATTATAAATATTAAATATTTTAAATCAGTTTATGCATAAATATTTTAAACTTTTTAAGCGTATTAATACTAAATTATAGCTATTTATATTTAATTTTTATATATAAATATTTTCATGCGCATTATCAATCAAATTACATTATATATATTTTATAATTTAATAAAATTTATTTTAAAATACTTAAAATTTTCTATAGCATTAGCATTCAAATTAATTTATTCATATTTAATCAAATTCCATTTAACAATATATTATAATAGACATAATAAAAATTATTTCATTATTATTAAAAAATCTTTTTTTAATTTATATGTAATTTTTAAACGCATTTATACCCAATTATAAAATTAAATATAAGTTATAAAAAGTGTTTAAATTAAAATGAAGCTGTAATATGTTAATTCAGTTTATATTAAAAAATATGTTAAGAACATTAATATTTGATTTAAATTATTTTTTTTTTAATTTTAATACAAGTTAATTTAATATATATTTATATATACACAAATAATTTCACCTGGTGACAATCGCATTTGGCACCCCTGTGGCGCTTGCAGCGGTCTTGCAGTCGGAACTGAAGTCAGCGGCGCGTTAGCGCTAATAAGCAATTGCCAAATTACATTCGCGTGAGTAATCTCGCGCCCCGATGCAGGTCTCCCCTGGCAGCTCTGCGACCTCGCTGCCCGCGGTCCGTTCTCCGCTGCCCGCCCCTTTTTCTACTGCTTGTGCAGCTGAGGCAGTGGGCGTAGCTTTTGAGCGCACCGCAAGCGCAGATACTTAAGTTGGCCATTGCCCATGCCACTCAGTCACTCAGTCGCTCAGTCAGTCCGTCAGTCGCTCACTCACTCACTCATTCATGCCATCATTTATATCAAGGGGCAGCAGCAATACCCCTTCCCTCCCCCTCCCACTAATGCAATGTGCGCGCCTTGAAGCCTGTAATTTCGTTTTTTCTCTCGCTCTCTGTGGTGTCTTCTCTTTACCTGCTGCTTCTTCGCTTAGCTTTGCTCTTGTTGTTGTTGCTGCTGCCGTTGCATTTGCAGTTAGTTAGCGCTGCGCCGATCGCCATTGCTGCTGCTGCTGTCCCTCTCTTACCCATGGACAGCGCGCTGACTTTTGCTGTTTGTCTCTCTTCTTGGTTTTTGGGCTCGGGAATGTCTTCCCTTTAACACATTTTGGCATGCAATTTGCTGAAATTAACTTCAATTGTAATTTGTGCTGTTCTTGCTGTTGTTGTTGCTGTTGCTGTTGCTGTTCTTCTTATTGCTGTTGTTGCTGGCATTGTTTCATTGGGTTATCAGTGCCCCATCTTTAATAGTATTGCTTTTGTTGTACTTTTCGCCGCAACTGACATGTGCATGTGGGGGTACATGGATTAGAGTGCCAACTCGTGGTTCGAGGCTGTTTATAATTTGATTGGTGGGTTCGCTCTGAAATGATGCCCGCCGGTCTACGTTAACTGTAAATGACAACTGCAACTGTAAAGACTTGGCAATAGCCAATGGGAACGAGTGCGAATGCACTCGATATGAGTTCGAGCGAAATACTAATTGGATTGCATTTTGCATATTCATTAGGCTTTCGATTGTTAGGCTGGACTGTTCACACTTCAGTTATACTTTTATAGTGAGTAAAAGAGAGGACAAGCATCTCTACTTTAGTTTATCTATTTCATTATTGGAAGTTTAAGTTTAAAGTTTTAAATAATAGTAAATAATTTAAAGCTGATGAGTTGTTGGACAATTATCAATTAATTTTATTTAATTTAAATAGCGACAGTTTTCATTATATAATTTTTAAATCAATCTTATTGTAGCTTAATTCTATTCTCTAATCAATAAATAAATTCAAGTAAATTAATTTTATTTTATTATAATAATTGTATAAATTCAAAAGCTTCTAGTACGCCATAACATACCTGATTAACTTATAAAAGATTTTATTGAATTTAAATAATAATAACTAGAATCTAAAACTTAAAATATTAAACAATTAGTGATGATAAATTGTAAGGCAATTGTAAATTTTGTTTCTATCAATATAATATTTTAAGGTGAAAAACATTAAAATGTAAAAGTAAAAAAGTAAGAGAATATTACTTACATATACTCATATACTTCAGTTTGAAATAAAACTAATAAAATAATAATTTTAAATTTATTTATTATTATAAATTTATTAATTTTGTATTGTATATATATTTTATAAAATCACATTTTTTTTTTAAATGTGTTTCTTAGTTTCTCTCCCTGTTACTGATTTATTCTTATTCTTATTATATTTTTTCAAGCGCATTTTTCTTTGGAATAACTCTTTGTATACTTCTGAGTAAATTCTGCGTCTTCTTCTTCTAATTTCTTGAATATTGTGCTAATGTCCAAGTGTTATGATTGACAAAGCGCTATCTCTTACAGCACATCTAGATCCGCTCTCAGCTTACAGCTCTGCTCGACTACATAAATTGCACTCGATGACATTTGAGTGGATGCATTTCTAGCACTCAGCGAGAGCTGCGCTCTGGCCCATCATTAACTCGAGCAGTCAGTCAGCGAGTCAGCCAGTCAGCGAGTCAGCCAGTCAGCGAGTCAGCCAGTTAGTCGGTCTGTCATACTCGTGCACTGGCCCCGGTCAGTCCATTGCCGTCTTGACTGACATGGCCATGGCCAACGCCAGCTCCAACAGCAACTGCAACTGCAACTGCATTGGGGGCCGCAGCCGTTGCGCATGCGCGTCAAGAGCAGCCACCATTCAACGCGCTTAGCAGACACCGCTGAGAAGCAGACATGCGGCCAAAGCCCAAGTCAGAGCCAGAGTCGGAGTCGGAGTCGGAGTCGGAGTCCGAGTCGAGGCTCCTTGAAATGCATTGGTAGACGTCAGCGGCGTCGTTTTGGTGCAAAATGTTTGCGGCGAAACCTGCAATTACCATCGCCAGCTTTGATAGCCGCCTAGTGCTGGGGCTGTCTGTCTGGCTGTCTCTCAGCCAGGCCAGGCCTGACTGCCTGCATGCGCCCTGTTTAGGTTTTTAGGCATTTAGTCTTTGTTTCGACAGCAATCCCTGGCAGTCTGGTAGCGCAGCAGTTGATATGTTGTTGAGTACTTTTAATTTGCATGCTGTTAATGGTGTTGCTTCATATTAGGCAAGAGCCGGGCCAGAGTCGAGGCCAGAAGCCAGCCACAGAAGGCAATCAATGCAGTTGTTGTTGCTGTTGCTGTTGCTGTTGTCCTCAGGATGTTAAAGCCATTGAACTGCGGAACGTCTTCGAGTCGGTCTCGGTCTGGTCTTGGTCTTAGTCTCTTGCCTTTGGGGGGCTGAGCTGGCATATTAATGGCAGGATTGAAATCAAACGTTGCCTGGAATGCTGCACAGACGCCAAAATAGACGTAATGGACCAAAATTGTTCTGCGATTGGGCCTGTTGTAATAGGTATAAATGCTGATCGCTTATGACGTAAATGGCATAAATATTAGCTGCGAACTAGAGAACATGCATATTGGGGGCATTCCCATCTCGCTTATAAATGATGTGCGCAAATTTGCATGCGAAAAGAAATTATGAAGAGCTGCAGCTGAACATGGGAAATGAAATACGAAATATATATACATTAAATTAACTAATTGAATAAAGTGTGTGCTGAGCATCCAGAGAATACAAAATTCCAGTAATTGCACACACAGAGACAGAGAGAGAGAGAGAGAGACAGTGTAATAGACAAAAGTGAATCATGTGGGTCCAAACATGACTCGCCTCTAGTTGTGTGCATTGTAAGTAAATGCGCAGAAGTAACTCAAATAGAGCAGCGAGACTGGGCGAGGGCAGAGCTCTGTTGTGGCTGGCATTACCTGCCGCCTGTTTGTCTTTTGGCTGTAACAGCTACCGCACAATTTCCCAAATGACAAACATGCCAAAACGGTTAGGGCCCATAGACACACAGACAATGGCAACAAAGGCTGCCTGCAGAAGGCGAAGGACAAGCTGAGAAACAGGAGCTGCACCAGCCAGCCAGCCGAGCAGCAGACAGCAGGCAGCCAAGCAGGAGGCAGCAGCCAAGCAGGAGTAGCACATTAATCACAATGCTCCAAAAGAGCTTGACAGCTAGCTACATGGAAACCTCTCCCTGGGTGTCTCAAGACAGTCTCTCTCTCTCTCGCTCTCTCTCTTTCTGTGTGTGTGTGTGTGGCATCCTTTGGCATAATTCTTATTCAATCGCTAAGGACAATGCCATGTTGTAGTTTCAATTTGCGGTGGGCATGAGATTTGTGCCAAGACAATTGCCAAACAGGAAGCCAACGACTCCCGACGTCGACTCTGGACTCTGAATCCGAATCCGGCGGCCATCAATTTAAAAAATGAAAAATTTCCCTTTTTGCTTTTGCCGGCGTCCGGAAAATGGAAAATTAAATTAACCTTTGGGAGCTGTTGCTGCTGCTGCTGTTGCTGTTGCCGTTGCTGCCAAACAATGTTGCTGTCTGCGATGCTCCCGATAGCATCTACTGCCGAAATATGTTAATTTTCAATTTAGTAGTTTGGCCTCTGTCTTCCAATACACACACACACACACACACAGACATACATATGTGTATCTATCTCCCTGCTTATATATGTATATTTGGCTAGTTCTTAATTCGCTTTTCTTTTGAGAGTTTTCGGCCTGGCTTTATGAAGCGCAGCAGAGCGCAACGGTAATGGGTACCAGAGAGAAAACCCATTATCACATATAGCTAATCTGCTGCATATCATTTCGTATTCGGCAGAGGAAGTGTTTGCTTGTTAGTTGTCGAGTTCATAAACAATTTGTTGACCACATTTCGGTCGTTGAGGAAATAATTAAGACATTATAAATTATTTGAGGCCTCTCGAGTGTTGATTGTTAACTTGCGGTCTTTGCGTTTTTACTTACTTATCTATAAGACATCTCTCTCTCTCTCTCTCTCTCTCTCTGTCTCTTTCCCTCTCTGTCTATCATTCTGACTGCATTGTTGCCCCCTAATGAGCATAACAAAATATTTTCGTTTATTTTGTAGATATGTATCTCTGGGCCAGTTTTCAACAAATACGTATTTAGTTTGATTTATGTATTCGGCCTGCCCAGCGTCATATATTTAGCATATTAAAACAAATGTAATGAAATACATCTAGAGAATGCCCCTCAACAATGTATAAATGAGCAAATGTGATGCAAGCATTAGATAAGTAGAAGCAGCAGAAGGTCATTGAGAAGGTCAGATCTTTGACAATCTATGTTAGATTATTAGGCCTGATGTAAAATTAATATTTAGAATATATATTAGCAGACTGAATCATTGTAAATTATGTTTAGATGATAACAAATAATTGTAATATAAAATGGATATTTACAAAACAAATCAGTAGATTGTTCAGAGAACTAAAAATAAAATGTATTGAATCCATTACATAAATATATATATTTTTATATTAGTATATATTTCAATAGAGTGATTAAAATAAATGAATTAATTTATACACCAAAATTTGTATTTGTATTTTAATACTAAACTTATATTGTAAAAATGAATTATTTTTAGTTCAGCTTATAAAAATGTGATGTATATTAATACAGTACTTATAAAATATGTTATACATTTATATATCTTTTTTTAAATTTCCTTTCTTTTTTATTTCAATTTAATATACGTATATTAATAGTTTTTTTTTATATTTAAAATGCCTTGATTTTGTGCTTTAAACTGTGTAAACAAGGTATATTAAAATTCTAGTAAAAAGTAATTTGAAATATATATATTTAGCTCAAACTCTTTGAGAAAATGTCGAGTATTTATTTTGAAACCTTCGGTTCATTCAGTACAAAGAATGATCCAATCTAGTTTGATAACTAATATTGCAGTAGAGCAAAAAATATAAATTCTAATGCAATTTTCGACCCCAGGGGTCCCAGAGTACCTCGTTTATTATTCCATATTCCCCAATCAATAATCAATTAACCTATTTCCTCAAGCAATTTTCGCACACGACCTTCAAATAGTTTGCTCCTCATGCCACATATTCTGGCATTTATAGCTCTGAATCCATTAGGTTATTACGCGAACCATGCTAACTGCCAGAGACACCAATTTACAAATTGTTGCATTACTTTTTCAACATTCACTTAACGCAATTGGACCAACAGCAACAACAACAATAACAACAGCAAAAAGTTACACCATGTACCGGAGCGAAGGTCAAGCGAAGCCTGAGGAGAACGTTCTACCTCAAAATTTGGCAGCTGTTGTGCTCTATGTGGCCCCACTACAGCTCGACTGGCATCTGTCATTAGCAGTCATGTGCAACAATATTTGCCGCAAACTAACTTTCCAACAACGACAACAACATCAACAACAACCAATTGTAGTTGTGCAAAAGTTTATAACATTTTATAAATTACATTTTCCATTAAATTGGACATGGAGAGCTGCATGAGATATGCATATGATTTAAATTGATTTAGTTACGAGTCAGTTGAGAGAGCGCAGAGCTTGTAAAATGCCCAAAAAATTCGAGTTTGCATTTGCGGCAATTAAATCAGAAAGTTTTTAAATCAAGAGGATGTTAAGGATGCTGAATGAGTGCTCGCAGTAGGAGGAGGCATGCAGGGAGGGCGGCAGGGGGCCACAGAAGGGCTGCTGAGGAGTTTAACTGACAGACAGTTGCGCGCTTTAACCGATTGAAATCAGCGAGAACGCTGCTTAAATCAATTTCTCAATCAATGTCAGCCAACAGGCGGGCAGGCGGGCTGGTGGGGAGGGGAGTGGAGGCTGAGGCCGAGGCCGGCTACTCTCGAGAGTTCCTGGAACTGCGCTTAAGCTGGAAATCGTGGCTTACACTCTGGCCCCAAAAACCCGCAGTGGAAGCGAACGGCAACAACAACCAAAAGTAAAAGGTTCAAATTGTGTCCAAAATGTCAAAAGCAGACGCTCAATATGATCGCCCTATACACTGCGATACGTGCACTGAGCGAAACAGAACTAGGTATTCAAAGGCAAGGTCAAAGAATGCAGGAGAAATGCAATTTGAGCCATAAAATTCTATTAGCTTGATTAAAGTATTTTGTATTATTTTTACTAAAATTAAATAGAACTTTAAAAATATTTGTTGGTCATTTTATGACTCAAGTTGAGTTCGTTAACTAAAATTATTTTTTTCTTTCTCTGTTGCTGTTTAGATTATTGAGGCTTAAAGATTATATTTAATCAATAAATTATATTTTTTTGTTCAACCAGGTGATAATTCTCTTTCCTATATATTTGCTTCAATTGAAAAACAATTATTTAGATATTTATTATTTGTTGAAATGCATTTTTGATTTATTTTAATGTATTAGTTTTTTACAATTTTTAAAGAATTTTCATGCTTTTTATTTTTAAATTTAATTAAATTTAACTTAACTCGAAAATTGTATTTAATGATTTCATGCTACTATTTATTAGTTTATATTTATTTAATATATATTATTTTATTGTTTGTTTTTTTTTTTTTTTTTGTTAATTTTGATTTTTTTTACCATATACTTACTTTGTAAATTTTTATTTTGTATCTTTTTTTTTCTCAGAAAATTGAATCAGATATGTATTAGTTTAAATTCTTGTTATTTTTCTTGTTCTTTACTTTTCTGAAGTTAATTCAATCTATATTTTTAAAATGCGTATTCTTAATTTTTCTTTTAATATTATGTTAAAATTGAATTATTCCATATTTATATATATTATTTAAAATAAATGTAATGTATCATAATTTTTCAAAATATTTCCAGCTCATATATCTTTAAATTTCTGTTTTATGACTTGTCTCACTCAATTAGAGTTTAATCAAATTTCGATTATTTCCATTAAATTGAGAATAGTCTCAGATTGCAATGCATTGGGTTGAATATGAATTCTGTCAGTGTAGCTGTGCACAACAGAAGCCCTGGAAATTTGATCGCATGCAGATAGCGCTGCCTGCCCTGACTAAGGCCTGCCAACCTGTCTGTCCGTCCGTCTGTCGGCCTGCCTGCCTGTTTGTCGGTTCTGTCTGAGCGCTGGGCATGCAACTGTTTTGTCTTTTTGGCGTGCGATAACTGAAGTCAATGACTGGAGCTCGGCGCGCAGCTTCCCGCTTGCAGCGCAGTGCATGAAAAGTGAACTTGAGCTGCAGTTGCATTGTTTCGGCCGCTTACGGGAGCCATCGACATCGACATGGCCATGGCCAATGCCAATGTAGTCGCTAATGCTGCGGCTGCTGCTGCGGCTGCTACTTCTGCTGTTGCTTTAAGTCGCATCCTGATCCTCATCAGCATCATCATCGCTGCATACAATCGTCGATAATCTCACGCTTGGCATCGCCAATATCACAGACGGCAGCAGCAGCAGCAGCAGCAGCAGCAACCTCCACAGCGTCTATAGCAGCTTCTCCTTCTTCAGAGTTCGTTTTAGTTTAGTTTAGTTTGCTGGGCAGTTCGTTAAATTACATGAATGTATAACCATTTTAATTTTGCCTGGGCTTTTGTCTGTCTGCCTCTGACTCTGAGTCTGTCTCTGTCTCTGTCTCTCGGTCTGTCGCACACTCGATGCCTTTTGAATGATGACCTTACAAATCACGTTTCGCAATGTGTTTGCGGCCAGATCATCAAGATGCCGGAGTGTTGATAGCACTGCCAGCAATGCCTGTGAGAAAACATTTCCGAATAGTTGGCTTTTACACTGATGGCGTAGGCGATGGAATCGAGGCAGTCGTCCTACATAGCCTAACATCTCAGTAGGCTCTATATACAATTTAAATTGAGTGAATAGCACATTGGGAGAAAACATAAAAATGGGCCAGGCGGACGAGAATCTAATTTGGAATATTAAGAACGGGGAAATCGATGCGGTGCAGCTGATGTTCGACCAATCAACGCGAAATGTTAACGAATTCATTGGCGGCCGCACTCCCTTGCACTATGCAGCCGACTTTGGCCAGCTGAAGGTGCTCAAGTACCTGGTGGAGATCGGGGCCGATGTTAATAAGCTGGATAAATATTGCATAACGCCCATTCTGGCTGCCATTTGGGAGGGGCACACCGACTGCGTTGCCTTTCTGCTCCAGCACGGCGCCAGTAAACAGGGCACCACGCCCAATGGAGAGAATTATGTGGAGGCAGCTGAGAAGGTTGAGATTAAAAGGCTGCTCATGGATCCAAATACTGGCTAATCAGGAGAGATCTGGCGAGATCAGAAGAAGATCTAGAGAAAGGATTTCTTAATACTAACTGATATAGAAAGAGAGAGAGAGAGAGAGAGAGAGAGAGAGAGAGAGAGAGAGAGAGAGAGAGAGAGTAAGAGAGAAAGAGATAGAGAAGAGAAGAGAAATGTTTTCCATGTTTTCGTTTCGGTTTTCCATTACCTTGGAATTTTTCTGCACTTAAATTGTTTGGTTTATTTCAACTTGAGTTAATATTTTTAAATGCTATTTTGCAGTATATATGAATTTATCAAAATTTTATTTATGTAATTATCATGAAGTGAATATTTATATGAATTTGGTCTACATTAGATAAATAAATAAAAAATTAATAAATGTCAAAAGAGATAAAAGATCTCTCTGATATTCGCAACGGATGCAATTTTCTATATATATATTAATTATATGGGATTTTTCTCCATCTCCCTCTAATAGCAATATTTGCCATAAAATACTGCTGCAGAGACACATATTTAATTTGGGTACTATTAGTTTTTTGTTGCCCTTGGCTCGTAACCTTTTCTGGCCATTAACACCCAATAGCCCATTTCATATGGCTGCTTCTGCTCGGCTGGCAGCAAATCATTTTGATTACACAGCCAAAATTGAGGGAATGACATATTTCGCATTTGGATGAGAAGGGGGCGGGCGACAGTTAGTTAATTTCAATTTTGAACACGATACGCCCCAGAGGAGAGGAGAGGAGAGGAGGATAACTCGTGTGACAAAAAACAATTAAATGGGAAACGCGACACGAAACGCGGGCAACTCTGAATCGAAAAACGCGATATTCAGGAGACCAAAGAGCAGACCTAAATGAAATTCACACATATTCCTAAACTCTCTACGAAAGAGAGAGAGAGAGAGAGGAATAGATAGAGAAGGAGAGGGGAGAGGGCGAGGTGAGGTGGATAGAGACAATGAGAGAGAAAGCGTGAAATGAAAATGAAAAATCACGGTCCAAAATGTGCTGCACACACACAAACACACACACACACACTGAGCGAGTGTGTGTAGATGAAAGGCAGAGGGGGAGGTGCATGCGCTGAGGCATGCACAATTGGGCGTTGTAATTGAATTAGTCACACCCACAGATTGCACACATGAATGACTTGCCGAAGACAAAAGCGCCAGAGAGCGAGTGCGAGAGAGAGAGAGAGAGAGAGGAAAATATTATGAAAGAGATGGCTAAGGCAAAAAATAGCGAATTATTTATTAAACTAGGTTACCAGGCAACGGAACTTGCTGAACAAAGTAGCGACGAGACGGGGCGAGAGAGAGAGATAGGGAGGGAGCTAAAGAGAATTGTGCATATGCAGTGTCGGGGGTGAGCTCTCCAGCTGGGACTATGTGTGAAACTAGCTGAGGATGAGTGTAATACCCAAAACAACCCATTCGGCGTGTTTGACAGCTCCATTAAAAAAGAAAGAAAAAAGAAAAACTATTTAAAAATCGATTGTGTATAAATGAAAAGTAAATTTCATATGTACATACATTTAGGTAAATATTGATATACACGCATATAATAATATAAATAATCATATTTAATATATAAATATTTACTAATAGCAATACTAAATAATAATATTTATTAAGCAAATTGATTGGTATATTAACTCAAATCTTACTCAGTGGGTAATTTCTTTAAGTTTTCATATTGAGCTGAATATCATTTAAATTTAATTTTATTTGATCATCCCAAATGTTATATGAATCCAACTGGTCATTCATTATCTTATTGGGTGTGATACCAGTTGGGAAATAAATACAAAGCTTTGATAAATCATAATATGTGATATTTACTTACGTTACTTTTATTTATTTTTAAATCTCTCGATTTATTTAAAATATATCGAACTTGATAGCAGATATATCAAAAATGTATGCTATGTACTGTGCATCTTATGAATAATTTGATAACAAATTGTATGGTAATATGAATTGCTTTAATTATTTTAAAATATTGTATTTATCAATTAGCTCTGTTTACTATCAAACCATTTTTGAAGTATTTCATTATGTATTATAGTAGATTAATTAAATTTACCAGATAATAGAAATACTTAAAAAATATATGTAGTCAATAAAAATATGTTAATATAAAAAATATTTAATTAAGGTAATCAATGTTTAGCAAACATTAAATTAAAACATTTTATATTTTTTTTTTCATTTCCCCTTTTAAATTGCACTCGTAAAAAAAACACACTCTTTAAATGTCAGATCAAAGAACAGAAGGTGAACCAAAAGTGAATTGGTTATCCAAAGGAAAATTTTTGTTGAGATTCAAGGTAACTGCTATTTGCGTGAATTAGCAGGTAACTATACATTTGCAGAAGGTCAACAGAAGGTCAGCAAAGGAAATCATTGCATACCCAAAGAGGCACTTCTAGTTGGGCCATTGAGTTTTCGAATAGGATTTGGGTACACTGTCGGGTAAACGGATTCGCAAAGATTCTAGGTTGGATTCTTATATAGAGACTGGATGGTAAGCTGCACATCCATAAAGTAATAAACTGCAGGTTTTATTTATTAATTTTTGTTAATAATAACTAATATTTCCATATACTACATTTCAAATTATAAATTACATATTTCTTAAGTCATTCGGTATTATACAGAGCATTTCATTAACTGACTCTATATACTAGAACTTTATTAATATTTTTTGGTTAAATTAGTATTATTTCCAATTTTATTTAATGTTTACAAAAATATAATATCGATATATAAAATATAATAATTTTGAATTTTGAATTAAGAAGTAATATAATATTGAAATTGTATATCATGCAGTCAGAATCAATCATATAAGCAATTTGATTTATATTTTATTTATTTTATAATATATTTAATATAAACTTAGTAGGTACTTTTCAAAGCTTTTTGAATTAGCTAAACATTTTAAGAGAGTCTGCTTCAGACTAAACTAAAAAAAAAATATGTTAACTAATTTTTAATTTTTATTTTACTCTGTAGATTATTGGAATGTGGCCAATATTTATTAGGACTTTCTGTAGAAGTGATTTAACCTATCTGATCCTTGCATTAAAACTATGATAGATAATTATTTTCCGATTGGAGTTCTCCTCGTTATTCAAGCTTCATCTCTTTTCAGCTTTAATAACTATGAAATTGTACTTAATAATCCTTAAAAACAAAGTGTAAGAAATACACCACAACCACTTCATTAGCGCTCATAATGAACTAGCTGAAGGACTGAAGAGGAACCCATTGTTATTATAGTATTAGTGATCATTGTGCAGTGGCTCGTCAGGCAGGGTATGCCGAGTTCACTCTCACTCTCTGCTGTCTCGAGTGGGTGCAGCTCGCCGCTAAGCCGCCGCTCAAGTATTTGCCCACGTGTGCCAACACAGCGAGGCCAATTTGCATAATAATCGTGCCGTCGAGCGTCGAGTGCAGCGGCGAGAGTTTCGAGTCACTTGACCTTGTCCCGGCCAAAGAGAATGTAATGTGAGAGTGTGTGCGTATGTGTGAGTGCTGGTGTGTGTGTGTGTAGTGTCAACTCGTGGCCCGTTTGCTTCGGCAACACTTTCTCGAGCACTTTTTTCCGCGCCGCCTAAAAGTATGCTTTGAAATGTGAAATGTGAGATGAGAGTCGCTTGTAATTAAACATGTTAAGCTAGAGAGCAAAGGCAGCTCCAGCTACAGCCACTGCTACAGCAGCGGCCACTACATTAAGGTTATTTATCGCTGAGCTCGGCTGTTTGCTTCTAATGATAAAATGCAAGCTGACCTCAGGCGGAATGAGCTAGAGAGAGAGAGAGTGGGAGGGAGAGGGCGGTAGGTAGTGGCACGCACTCAACTCTGTAATAAAATCCAAAAATGTGTTGCCACAAAAATGTTATTTCCTAAATAAACACACACATACACACACACGCACACACTTAAGCCAGGTAAGACTCTTCAGTGTTTGGGAAAATTGCGACTGTGTGCTAGATAGCAGGCACGTCCTTGCACACGGCTCACTCATCTAGCTGGGAGTCACTCATGCGGTTTTTACTGGTAATTAAATTAAATTTATTTAAGCCGAGTTACGCTTGCCCAGCAAGTAGTACTAGCAGCAGAAGGAAAAGAGAAAGAGAAGCTTTGCGAAAATAACCAAAATTCTTTGTTTTATGATATAAGTATAATGCGCTCGCTCTCACCCTCCCTCTGTCCCATTCTCTATGTGAAGCATGCTTCAGGGCAAACACATTCTCAACTGCTATACAATTACACAGAATCTATGCGTCAGTGTGTGTGTGTGTGCGTTAGCTTGTTGAGCTTTGCGTTTCTCATCTTTTTTGCTGCTGCTGCTGCTGCTGTTGCAGCTGGTTTTAGTTTACGAGCAGCGCTTGGCACTTGCTGGACAGACAGTAGCTGGCAGCGAGGCATAAACTAAGAGGCCATCATCAATTGTTGTGCTGCAGAAATGTAACCCGAGCTGGGAGCTAGCCAAAGGTAAAACTCCTCAGATGCATCACGGCAAATAGTTGGAAGAGCTTTCAAGTGTTCGGTTAAACACCGAGCATATTTTAGCTGCGAGTGAAATTAATTGGCTCGAAATTTCAGGTATTTTAAGTAAAGTCAACTTGATTTCAACAGGAAAACTAATTTGCATAATTTGCTATTTAAACTAATCGGAGAAGAAGAGATCCACTGCAAAACTGAATCTTACTACAATAGTGAACCTTACTATAGATTGTGCCATGATTGGCTGCAGTAGCTATACTTTATAATTCATTATAATCACTCTCTGTTATCAGTTAAAGTTTACAACAGCAATATTTGAATTGCTTAGTTTTTCTTTCAAAATCAAAGAGTTATAGCTGGTTAATGAAAGGCCATTTAAACGCCATTCAAACATCAAGTCTTCAATTCACCATTTGCTGCGGAAATAACGAGCCTTCAAATAGAGCAATAAAGCGATAAACGGAGCAATAAATGCGAATTGATTTAGAGACCAATAAGTTTGTCATAAAAAGAGCCTTGGAGCGCTAGTTTATTTATTTATTCATTATTTTACAATGTAATAATAGCTTTCATTGTAATGCTATATTCGATATATAAACTGTAGTATACAGTATACGGTATAACTTAAGTTTATATCATAAATTTTTACTAGGTATACACACATGCTCAAATGCAATTGGGAATTCAGTTTGGCAATATTCGATACACTTTCTACACTAATATATCATGAATGATACACTTTTAATAGTAATATATAAAGACATTCATAATAAATAAATATTCATCTATATATACTTACAAATATTTTGCTTATTTCTTCACTTTTACGTAAGCCCATTCTCTGCCAGATGAAGACTTCCTATTTTGGCCAATTTTTGTTTTGTAGCCGCCTCGAAAATTGTCCAAGTTCAAAAGTCAATCAGTTGCGCTTGGCCAGTTAAAGAAATGTTCAATTGGCTAGGAAATTGAGAGCGCGGCTATTTTCTCGAGACTTTTATAAATATTGCGGCAGTTGTTACCATTATAGTTGTAGTTGTTGTTGTAGTTATTGTTGTTGTAGTTATGTAGTTATTATTTGCAGTTTATGCGCATTTATTGCACAATTTTTGGTGTGCCATATTCGGGCGCCGTTGTGTTGGCTGCCAACTTTATTTATAGGTCAATTGGCTAGGCTAGAGGAAAGGCCGAAAGGAAAAGCTGGCAAATAATACAAATAAATAGAAGCAGCAAACAGCAAACGGCAAACAGAAACAACAACTGACGCGCCAAGTAGGCACATATACAAATAAATATATATGTATGTATATATATATTTATATTATTTTTTACAATTCCCCAAAGTGCGACGGCTTAAAACTATTTTGTATTTGTTCAATTGCTGCAAATGCTTTCAAAGTATTTACAAACGTTTTCAATTTTGTCTGCGATGCCAGAGACACGAATTGCAATAACATCTACAACAACAACAACAACAAACAGAGGAAACTGCAAACAAGCCAAGAAATAAACAGAAGCTTTTGTGCAACGAATATCAAATGCACTTGATGAAACAAAATATTTTATTGTAATTTAAACTAAATTTCAATTTCTGTTGAGATTTGTAATTGGGTAAAGGATTTTTCTTACAATAGCCATTTTGTTTTCTTTTTCTGGGCTATCTGTCATGCTTCAGAGTAATTTAATAGTTACAAAATTAAAAATATTTAAAAAAATGCAAAAGTACAAAATATGAATAATAAAATGTTAAATCTATGTAAAATCTTGAATTAATTTATACAAATTATCTATAATAAATACATATAATATATAATGAATACATACATAATATAAAAAAAATAGTTAAATAGAGCTATCTGAAAATAATTATCGCAGGCCTTTTACCTTGCTATGTATACGTGTATTTAAGAATTGCATATCGAAATAGTAATATGCATATAAATAAATACTTTTATTTATCTAATAAAATAAAAACAAATATACATAAAATATAAAACTGAGCCCATTTTTAATTAAATACAAATATTAGTAAAAAGTATAATATAAATTTATTTGATTAATACAAATACAAAAATTGTCGCTACGTCATCTTGATTGTTTTTATTTTTAAGGACTGGGCTACCTCAATGAATTTAATGTTTATTTTCTTTACGAGCAGAACAAAAAGTTTTTTACAAGAATTTTATGTGATAAGAACTGTAAGTAGTTTATGTCGCATCAAAGACTTTTTAAATAATATTATATTATATGTGTATATAGCTAAACGAAAACTACATCTAGCTAAATTTGCTTGCTTGTGTATATATTTTGTTTTGCCATGCTTGTATATATTCACATTTAAAGAGCTTAAACTCAAAATGTCTTTCCAATTTTAATTATGTCTTATACAGTATATTAAGACTTATTCATGGACATTTCAGACTAAATTTCAGCCCGATTTATTTATTTATGCCAATTCGTCCAACTGTCTATCTTAGCTAATCGACCCGCAAGGGCCCTATATGAGTAGCAAAAGTGTTGGCGCTGCCAAAAGCATTTCAATTTCAATTTCTGCCGCTGAGGCCGAGCTGCTGGCTGGAAATCGTGCCGTTAATCGCTTTAAATATGCGACAGGTTGCTGCCAGTTTTCCCCAAGCCCAGAGACATAGCCAGAGTCAGAGCCAAAGCGAGAGCGAGACCGAGAGCCGGGTTACATTGTTGTTGGCATTGCTTGGCAGGCTTCTGTCTGGACCGTCTGCGGCTTCCAGCCGCGCCGGGCAGCCTTTGAGCGAAGGATTTCATAATCCGCTGCATTTGTCTCACTGATTATGCAATTTGGCTCTGCTTGTGTTTTCTATTTTTCATTTTGAGTTTCGCCTCTGTTTCGCTGTGTTTATTTGGGCTGTAATTCAGGAAGTCATTTGCTCAACCTATTTGTGCCTTTGTGCAAATAAATGTTTATTTAAATTAGGCGTCCAAAATAAATAATAAATAAGTGCACCAACAAATTCAATGGCCCAGCGCACAAAAAATGTAAACGGTAGCATTTTCAATTCGATTTTCACTTTCAGCCTCAGCTTCAACTGCGCCTGTTTACATTTGGGGCGTATTCGCATTTTGTTTTCTGGTTTCTGTTTTCTGTCATTGTTGCTGCTGCCGTTGATATTTTATGCAAATCTTTGCAGGCTAGCCTGTGACAGAGATTTTATTTGTTGATCTCTGACATTAAGCGGGCAAATAGAGCTTGGACAGGAAAGAAATGGGCTTTGCTTCAAATTGTGAAAAAGTCAATGCAACGGTAACCTAAAAACCTTATTGGAGATGGCTAGGATTTATATATACATACATAAATATTTTTTTTTTTTAAGTCTCTTATCTGTAAGTTAGCTTGTATTTTATATAAGTTTTAATCTAATCTATGAACGATTTAGTATAAATATTATATATTTTATTATTATTCGTTAGTTGAGGCTTAGAGCAAGTCACCAAAAGATTGAGAACAATTAATAATTCATTTATTTTGCTTATTTTATTTATTTATTTTTTTAAATTATTTTAAAATATGTATTTTCATTTGAATTTAATTAACTTTAATTTGTTTGCATTTATTTTTATTGATTTATTTACTATTTTAATTATTGAATGCATGAATTAATTAATTTATAAATTCATTAATCTATTTATTTATTAATTTATTTATTTATTACTTATTATTTTTTATTTAATTTTTTATTAAAGTATTCATATATATATTAACTTATTTATTTATTAGGTGACAAACATAAAAAAAATAATCATAATAATAATAAACAGTTTAAATTTAAAATATAAAAAATTCTTTCATTTTGTGAAGCTGCTTAATACATATTCCTGACTTTTAATCAACTGTTAAAACTCCTAATATTCCAGTTACTATTTCTATTAATTCACCTTCTTAGATAGTCAGATAAATGCTTAAATGCTGTTTCCAAATTTCGAAGACGAATCGATTGCCACAATTAAATTTGCACACAAAAGACTGTTAAAAGCTACAAAAAATACACAGCAACACCAACAACAATGCGAGCGCAATGTTTTTTATTCGAAGTAAAAAAAAACAGTTAACAGAAAATTAAATTTTAATCAAACATATTCGTAATTGAATCAACACGGAGCTGAGCCGAGCTGAGCTTTTGTGCACTCGGCACTCTGTGGCCCTCGATGCAGGGCGCAGGGCCACGCCCATACACACACATACGCACACGTATGTCTGATATTTTTGTAAACATTCTGAGCTCTTTTGATAATATTGTTCCTGCATCCATTTGGAGTTTTTGGCAAACTCGTAAAAATCAATTCGGGCACAAAAAAATGCCAACATTTTAATTAAATTTTCAAGCAATTCAAGCAAAAGTTGAGCGGGAGGAAGGGGGAAAGGAGGCGTGATGGGGCTTTTTGCCACATGTAGGTGACTGCACTTTTTGTTGACTGCACACGGTGCAAAAGCGAGCAGAGAAGTTTCACACACACACACACACAACAGCAGCCGATGCAAGAGAGAGAGAAAGAGACTGCCCTCTCTCTCTCTCTCTCTCTCTCACCCACACATAGACATCTCTGTCGCTGTTCACGTCGCTGTCCTAGCCAAGCCATTAATTAACTAGAAATGCCATTTTCCACAATTATACGTTCCCGACTATATAGAAATGTAAAAACTAATTACATTGCAATTTGCCAGCGTAATAGCTCGGGCTGAGGCGCGCTGTCTCTATGTGGGCGCGTCCGTAGAAAAGTGGGCGTAGAGAACTGCATGCAAAGCAAATTTTTCGCAACGGGGGGGCGTGCGGCAGGCAGGAAGGGAGGCGCTGGCTAACAAGCTTCCGCGCGACTTCCTTGGAAATACAAAATCAATGCAGAAAAAAGGACGAAGGACACATCCTGCAAACTTAAAGTTTGCACGCGCTCAACTAGACCAGTGCACGCTCTATGTGTGTGTATGTGTGTCTGTGTTGGTGTTGGTGTGTATTGAAGCCGTAAGTCGTGGCATAATATCATAATTTGCATGCCAAGCCATTTCCAGCAGGCACAAGTGGATCAACAGCTGAAAAGATTGTGAAATGGAATGAGAAAATATATTCAACTGAAGCATATAGTATATGGCTTGGTTAAATCGTATCTTTCATTCAGTTTTGCTCAGGCTGCGACCCACTGTGCATTGCGCCGTGGAACTTGGCCATAAGTCGTGCGGCTATCCACGTGCATTGGATTGACTCGGCCCGATCGATGGGCGCTATAAATTGGGCTTGCAGTGTTGTCCTTAGTGGTTATTCAATCTTGGTTTAATTCCGCAACGGGTCAATTGTCGCCAATACACGCAGGCAGAGTGAGAGAGTCAGAGAGAGGGAGAGAGAGAGAGAGAGAGGGAGTGGGATAGAGAGATGTAGCGAATGCCATATCTATTGTTACGTATTATCGTTGTTGTGGTTGTTGTAGGCAACACACATTTTGATTGATGTGGGATTTGCGGCACTTGCCACACCCACAAACACACATACTCACACACACACACACACACACTCATGAATCGACCCTTCGCTTATATATGAGACAGGCACTCATGGCCAGGTGAGTGAGGCCAAACAATTCCTGGAAATTGCGATTGTTGTAGGCCTCCATTGATTGCTGTTGTAACTGCAACTGCGACTGCAACTGCAGCCATTGGCAATTAGGCAACATTTAAATATTTATTGACATAACCATATTTAAGTATACTCTTTATGCATTTTAATGGCACGTTACTTACATCTAGGAATTCAAAATGGCAATTGTAATTCAATTCCTTGAAAGCCCTCTCTCTATGTTTTGTATTCATAATTAAAAGTATATATAATTTCAGTGAAGGTCATAATAAGGCAATGAAAGAATTCTTGGATATTTACAAATCAAGTTGGATGGTTTAGAGTGGACCTTAGTAGTTAAAAGAAATTTTATTTAAGTTCTAGAGTAGATCAAGATGAAGAGTAGTGAGTAGAAGAGTAGGGTTAGAAGACTAGTGTTATAAAGGTAGTGTTAAAAGAGTAATGTTAGAAAAGAAGTGTTAGAAACGAAGTGTTAGAAGATAAATGTTAGAAACGAAGTGTTAGAAGAGTATGGAAGAATAGTGTAGTAAAGAAGAGTAGTGCTAAGAGAGTAGTGTTTGAAGAATAGTGTTTGAAGAGTAGTGTTAGAAGGGTAGTGTTTGAAGAGTATAGAAGAATAGTGTAGTACAGTGCTAGAAGACTAGTGCTGGATAGAAGGAGAGAAAAGTAGGGCTACAAGGGTAGTGCTAGTGGAGTAGAGCAAGAGGAGTAGCGTTAGAAGAGAAGTATTAAAAACGTAGTGTTAGGCAAATAATGCTTAGGAGTACAGAAAGCATAACTTGCTGGGGCTGCTCTTGGCTTAGATGCTCAGATGCACAGTAAAGCCTTTCACGCGACATACGAGTGCCACTTAATTGGCCAACGCACTTCATTACAACCCATCCGAAATACATTTCCAGAGATATTCTTCAAGCCTAATCCGAAATGTGCCCAATAATTATGCAGGATATTCTGGCTAAACGATTCTTGAGCGTGGAGCATAAACATTATTTATTAGCCATTCTCGAAACGTGGCTCGGCTCTGATAGAGCTGCATTTGGGCCATAATGAAGCCTAGTTTGTAGCAGCTTGCACAAAAAATTATGGCCACAATTTGCGCGAGAGGCAAACCAAACAATTTGTGGCTGCCTCTAATGCACTCACATATAACCCGAGCAGCAGCAGCAGCAGCAACAGCAGCCTGAGCTCCAAGCCCAACAACAACAACAGCAACAAGAGCTTGCATCTGGCCAATAATTACGCAGGGGCGTGCATTGTGAGGGGGAGGGTGCAGTGGGGAGGGGGCGGTAAATTATGTGCGCAAGTTGTGCGTAAAGTTGCAGCCGATGCTAAAAGTTTAGCACCGCACTCAAGGACATTCACAGGTGAAGGGGGCGTGGCATGCGGCATGCGGCATGTGGCATGCGGAGGTAGATGCGCTCCGCTCTGACAAAGTGGCTGCCTACACAGTTGCCATTGCGCGAGCGTTCATAAAGTTTATCAGAGGAAGCCGCGCCGCGACGCGTTTCTTAGCCATTTTTGGCCTGCATCTTGGCCATTGTCTGGCTGGCTGGCTGTCTGTCTGGCTGGCAGCTCCTTTTCTATAGTTTATGGCATATTATTGGCATAAACATGGAGCAGGCAGAAGGCAACTGGCAACTGGCAACTGCCAACAGGCAGCAGACAGGCCACAGGCAGCAAGGTGCAGCGGAGTCCAGCGCTGGCTGATTTATGCCAAGTGTCTGGCCAAAGCGTTCAATTAGCGACTTAAATTGTGAGCGAGGAATCGCTGCCTAGACCCGCCAAGCACATGTGACCCAATTTCGCGGGCAAAGGGCTTGCGTTTGACAAATTACATCAGCCGGAAGAACAATCAGATGAGGCTAATGATGAGCCGCCGCGGCATAACTCATGCGTGCCCAAACATTTTGCACAATTTGTGGCTCATTGAGCTCCATAACAATACTTCATCTTCAATAACAAAACAAAAAGGAGCGAGAACAGCAAAAAGTGCTGCAGATACAGATACAGATACAGATACAGCTATAGATACAGATACAGATACATCTTTAGCTTCGGCTTTCAGTCTGCAGTCTCTGGCCCGCTCTTGGCCATAATTGATGATACCGAATGCCACTAAATTATCAATTGACCATAAATTTGCTCATTACGTTCAGTTTGTGGTCGCTGGGTTTTCATTCAAGTTTTCTGTGGCTGCCAAAACGTTCGGTCATCATCATCATCATCATCATCATTTGCCAAAGCGGCTGGCGTTTTAAATAACTTTTTTATAAGCCCCCGACGATCTTTGCCAACTTATTGGTATTACCAGCTTTATATATATATATTCTATGTAAGTATGTGTGTGTGTATTTTTCTGGTGTTCACGTTTTTCGTTGGTTTGCTTTCTTCCTCTCTCTGCATTCTCTTCTGCTTCTTCTTCTTCTTTTTTTTGGCCTAGCAAATTGTTGTTTACAGCTGTCGGGTGTTGGTATTTCATGGCTCTGATCTGTCTGCCCGCTATAATTGCTGTTTATGCTCTGGGAGCGCTTTAAATGTGAGCCGTCTATTGCTTAACTGCAGCTTGAGCCATAAATGGCCAACAAATTCCTAGCTAAATATGGCCAAGATTAAGACTGATCGGCTTATGATTAAATACGATGCCCAACTATGTTATTAGCCAGTGAATGCCCGAAATTAAATATATATCACAACTCTCCCAACGATTGGGAAAAACTTCGACTGACGCCATCGCCGAGTTCAACTGAGACGTATAATAGGTCAATCTGTGAATTAAGTGAATAATTTTATGGTCGATTTTTGAGGGGATTCAGTTTTTGAAAGCAAATAGATTCGATTCATACATATTTTATAGTGCAAATGAAAAGATGAGCATATTGAGACTTAGACTCTTAGAAATTCATTTAAGTAATGAGCCGTCACACATAGATGGCGCCACTTCTGATTTGAGGACAGAGTCAGACAAATTGGATGAACTAGATCAATAAATTCTGAGCAGATTTAAATAAAATAAATCAAAGAAAAACATATATTGTATATTGATTGAGGTAGCTATAAGGAAAACAAATGTTTAGACAAAATCGTAATATTTTAAATCTGAATGGCATATGAAAATAGTTGTTAGCTTAGCATGTATTTATTGTTTATTTATTATTGATTGTTTCAACTTTAGTTTTACTTTATTATTTACATTAGTTATGTTATTGATACTCTTTCTAATTTCATATAATTATTGACATAATTATATACATTATATTTGCCAAGATTCCATTACAGCCTGAACATCGATTTATGCTATAGACAAATAAATAATTTGTATAAATAATAATTAAATTTATATATTCTGTTTTAAATATCTAGGCCAACAGGCAAAATCAGATTCTTTCATTTTGTCTATAACTAAAAATTGTATTTATATATTTTTTTAATATTTATGGAGCATGCAATGTAAAATTATACAAGGCGAAAACAGAAATGGCAATAAACACATATTAAATACAATTTAATTTATATATACATTTGTAGGTATATCTGAAATTGTCTGGAAAGAACTATAGTGGAATGTTTGTTCACTTGACCTTCCGCATGTCTGTCGAGGGGGTGTTCGGGTCGCTGTTGTGGCTGCAGCTGGAAACTGTTTGACATTTATGCCTTGCCACTGTGTTACTCCCACTCTAGCGGCCTCTCGCACTTGATGCAAGTGCAGCAAGTGCTTTGGCTTTGGCTTCGGCTATGGCTTTGGCCACATCCGCATCCTGGACGCGAAGCACACGTTCCATGGCTGCATGATTAACATATCACGTAGACGTTGCCATAACATTTCACAAACTCCACAGCAAATAAACTGCAGCTCAGCTCAGCTGCCAAATGCCCTCCCCCCTCCCCAGTCGACGTCCAGCTCGCCACCCCCCCTTTGGAGCCGTTGAGTGACGTACAACTTGACTGGCAGCCGGGGCAGCCGAGGCAGCAGCGATTCAGTGAGAAAACCTTTAGCCCCGCACATTCGAGCGGGCGGGCAGGGGGAGGGGCTGGTTGGCTGCCCAGGCGCTTGTAATATTTAACACCAGCTGAATTTTAATGCGATTTGCAGCTGACTAACTGACTGTCAGAGAGACTGAGAGACGGAATGGCTGACGGACTGACTGCAGGAGCGACCGCAGGACCGACAGACTGTCTGTCTGTCCGTCTGTGCGCCTAATGGCCAACTAATATGCGCAAAATGACTTGCAGGCAAGTCGCGAACTGCCAACTACGAACTCTCTCGCCTTTCTGCCGTGCACAGATCGTGCCCAAGTGTGTGCACTGAGCGGAAAACTAGATCAATATGTTGACACTGTAAAGGAATTGAGTACAGGCAGTGGGAAACCAGAGGGAAAGAAGGAGCTGAGATGAGTTTGACAAAACTTAAGAAAGTTAGAAACTTATAGAGATTTTAATATAAAAATGTAATTGTGGAAAGTAAATTGAATATCAATACATTTTTTAAATGATTGTAAATGAGATTGGAGCAGAGAATGAAAGGGAACAGATTAGTTCAGTTTAGTTTGTTTCGGAATTTGTATATCTACGATGCAAAGTAAAGTGAGCATTGCGAGCAGAGAAAGCTTGAAAGCATATAAGTTTTTAATAATAAATAATAAATATTATAAAATACTATATACTATTTAAAAAAAACTCTAGAAAGTGTAGTGAATATATATATATTTTACTTAAATGTAGCAAACATGGTGAAATGAAACATTAGAAAGAAAGAGAATTAGGTTACTAAAATCTCGGAGAATTTACAAGCAACCTTAAATGTTGTATAGTTTTTTATATAATACTATTTGCAATTTATTAATATTTTTTTTTTTCAAATCTGGTATAGAATTTTTCATAGGGTATGCTATTTAATATAAATTTTTAGTATCAATTTATATTATTAAGAATTCTTATAAGCAATCCATCTATACACTAATTTTCTCATCCTTACTAACTGCAACTCATTCAGGTTATTATAACAATTCTCAATTACCTCTTCGCTCTACTCTTGTAACCCTTTTTTCTACATCTCTGTAACAGTTTCAAGTTCTATACAAAAATTTAAAAGAAAATAAATTTAAATCTAGCTTGTAAGGAAATGTATCGCTTCCACTCTCAGTCCTCTTTCCACCTATTTCGCTCAGTGCAGGCATTTAGACATTGCAACACCTTGTACGAGAGCTATGGCCCTGGCCGAGCAGCAGTTGGCTGTGCAGATCTCTGGCTGCTGCCTCCTCCGGCTCACGATCGGCGCGAGTAGGTGTCAATAACTTTCAAATGCTGGCCCAGGATCTACTGCATATTATCATATGGCAGTTACATGCACTCGGGCTCATGCATAAGCAGCCAAGTCCCGCTCCAGCGCCCCTGCCCCGCCATCTTTTTCATCTCTGCAAATTTATGCATTTTTGAAGTTTTAATAATGTAGCTCGTTAGCCACGGTTTGTTAAACTTTGTTTTCATTTTCACTTCACTTAACTTCAATGCAAGGCAGCTCCAGCTTCAGCTACAGCACAGCACAGCACAGCACAGCCACAGCTCTAGCTCCAGCTCCAGCTGAGTCGCTCCACATCTATGGAAAAACCCGTCACGTGTTGCTGCTAGCCTTCCTTCCCCCTATTGTAATCCTCGTGCTGATTCCCAGCTCAGTTCTTCATCGAGTCTGGCTGCAGTTTTCGGTTTCAATATGCGCGTCGTGCATTTGCTTGGGGTCATTGTTGTAGTTGCTTCTGTCATTGTTGCTGTTGTTGTTGTTGCTGTTGTTGTTGTTGCTGTTGTTGTCGCTGTTATTGTCAGCTATTTGTTGCCTTTGGTCATATTGCAGCTGGCCATGTCTCCTTGTGGCGCTTGGCACCTACCCAACGACCCAAACACTCAACTACCCAGCTACCCAGCAGACCAGCAACACGCTCCGACCCCCCTAGCGCACTCCCAGCCAAATCGTTTGATAAACGTACAAAAGTGAAAACACATTTTACATTCGGTCCCATTGGCTGCTGCTGCTGATGCTGCTGCTACTTTGCATAGCGCCCCATCGAGGAGGCCCCTCGCGCCTGGCCCAGCTCTGGCGCAGAGACCGACATGTTTAGCGCGTACAAATAATATGGCATAGAGCTATTGTAAATGGAGACTAAGCTCGAATTGTCATGATATGATCGGGTGTCATTAGTAATCGGACTGTGCTTGGACGCGGATCAGCGCCACTTTATGTACTCGCATTCAAAGTGACCATTGTCTGGTCCTTTGCCAGCTCCGCATTATGATTTACTGAGGAACGAGCTATTTCTGTGCTATTTACACGATTCTCTTTAGTGATTAGCACGAGGATGGCGTACGGGAAGTGAAGTGGGAAGGGATTGAAGGGCTTGAAAGGACCACTTGCCAATATGACTAGCATGAAGTGAAAGAGATGATGAAGTTCACTTCCAATGAATTGCGATGCTTTTCTAATTCTTCAGCTTCTTTCCAACTTTTAGAGGTTCTACAGTTTCTTACAGAAATAAAAAATAAATTGTATAGGAAAAGTATTATATAAGAAACAAATTTAATAAAATAAAAAGTCAATAAATAAATTAATAATAATAAATAAATGGGTAACAAATTAATAAAAAAAAACAATTAATTAAATTAAAAAATACAAGTAAATACAAAATAAAATTCTTTGTATATACAAATTTATAAAAATTTAATAGAAATAGTTTATACAAAATAAATTAAATTTGAAAAATACAACGCATAAATTATTAAATATTTGTATAACTTTGCTTCAAAAATGTTAACTTAACATTTTACATAACTATCATTATTATTAAATTCTGCTAATACGAACTTCATATATATGCATACACTACCTTGTCGCCCGTTATTGTTTTCTCAGCCGAATTATTAATAGATAAAATGTAATATATATAATACATATATGTATATCGGTAGATGAACATTATGAAATAATATAAAATTCATTGGATATTTTATTACATATTCGTTATGTATATATATATAAGAGTTCAGCTCTTAGTTAAGAGAGAAAACGGAGATAGTTCTTATAGCAGAGGGGCACGTAGGGAAAAGGGAACTAAGAGTGCTTTGAATATTAGGAAAGGTATTTCTTTATTAATAAGGTTTTTTGATTGAAGATCAACAATAAATAATGACCCTAAACATACTCACAACCACAATCTCTGAAAATATATTAAATCTCATTACAACGGATTTAATATTTATCTAATGCTTCTTTATCATATTTATGCAATATTTTAGCTTGTTTCATAATCTTCCTCTTTCGATATCGATTAATTATATTATATGCATATGAATCCCCTTCAGCTCTATTATTCATTCATCGTTTTCTCAGCTCATGTATTGCAAATTTCAGCTATTTTTTTAGTAGTTACGTTTTTGATGTGCCTCTGGTCAAATAGCTGCCCAAGCCCCTCCTCATACCCACCTGTATGTTGTGCTGTCTGACGCTAGATGAAGTAATACAATTAAATGTCGTATTACACAAAAGGAAATCTCGCAGCGCCGTTGTCCAGGCACATGTCTGAGCCATTAGGCAAAATGGCCAAGTCGTGAGTTGGTGTTAACTACAAACGAGTTGAATTCGTTTTCATTTGTTGGCCAACGTAATAAATAGGCTTCGTTATGGCCAATAAATTGAAAAGATTTTTTCCACAGCACAAAAACGTTTTTCTCTCTCTGTCCCTCTACACGAAAATATTTTGATTAAATATAAATAACCATTTGTTATATAAACCTAAGCAATGGGAATGTAAGAAACCTGAGAGAGAACTTGACAAATAGAGGGTATCTTTGCCTCTTGCACACTCGCTGCCAGTTTAAATGCAATCTATTAGCCGACTTCAATATGAAATATGAAAACAAATTCGATTATAGTCGAGCTGCTTGTTGCCAGCTTGACAAACTGTTGTAAACTTTTTGGTTAATAAACTTGCGGCTCATTCATCAACATCATCATTAGCTCAAAATTTGTGGTCTTTTGGTCTAATGAATGGAAATCATTTGAAAGTTTGCCCTTAACTAATAAGACATATTGTCTAGCTAGGCGGTAACTGGACCCAAAAGGTAAAAGTCTGGAGTCCTGGCCACGGCTAGGATTCCGATTCGGCTGTGAGTTTCTAGAGTTTAGCTTCAACTTGGGGTTTGGGGTACGTGTAATGCGAGACTCGCAGCAGTTGTTGTTGTTGTTGGTGTTGTCGCAAGTTTTTGGCAACTTGTTCGCTTCCCTGGGCTAACCGTAGCACATTACAACTAATACACTGAGACGATGATGTTGTAGCCCAAAAGTTTGCGTTCTTTGAATTTCACAAAGCGCATAATTACCAACAACATGCGAAAGAATAAGGAAAAAAAAGTAACAAGAGGAAAAAAAATATAGATGGGAGACAAAGTTTTCGACAAAATTATTTGTGGTAAGGACGACAACAAGTAGACAGAGAGAGAGAGAGAGACGCTGGGAGAGGGAGAGCGGGAGGTAGAGTGAGAGGGAGAGGGGTTGTTAGATGAATAGCGAGTGGAAAACTTTCACATAAAGAAAAGTTTGCGCAAACCGACTTAAAGAAAATTATAATTACACGCACAGTCAGCCAAAATGCCAGTCGAACCCTGTCTATGAGGGGTTAAGAGAGACAGAGAGAGAGAGAGAGAGAGAGAGTAAGGGAGGTGGGTGTTGAGGGCGGGGATACAAGAAAATACTTTAATTGCCGCTAGTTTTGGTAACTTTTCGATTTGCAATTTGTTTGTGCTGAGGGCAGACAAACAAGCGAAGCAAATTATGGAAAAATATGCTAAAAATTGCTATGAAGCATGAAAATTTTACTGAATAATTAGACCACCTGCAGCAGCCCGTGGACCCCGCACAAACAGCAACAACAACAACAACTACAACAACAAAGTGCACTAAAATTGAATTGCCTGGAATTGAATTACGTGCGGAGCTTGCATAGAGCTCAAGCATTTTGGCTTTAGTTTTAGCAGTTTTTCGGTTTTGATTTTTATTATGTTCACTCGAAACTTCATAATTGGCCAAGGCAATTAAAATGCATTCAGCAATGGAGCCACTGCCTGGGACTTTAAGGAAAAGCAATAATTTCACGTTTACATTTCTTTACACTTCATAAATCAAAAAGCTTTGCAAATATACATATAGCTAGGCAAGGGAGGAAGAGAGAGAGAGAGAGAGTGAGCCAGAGAGAGAGAGAGAGAGAGAGCAAAAATTAGGCAGAAAAAATAGCTGGAATTTCAATTGCTTTGTTTAATTTTCACTCTTGACTGAGCCGGACTACAAGGAGGGAAAAAAATGATATATATAGAAACCCAAACATATGAACCCCATTGAACGAGGCTGTTTCGCTCTGCTTCATTTATTTAATGGACGTGAATGAAAGGACGAAGGTGAAAGTTCTGGGGGCATCCTACTCTTAAATATTGGCATATGGCATTTGTTTGAGTTTACTTAAAGCCAGAAATATGTTTAGACTGGAAAAGCTGTTGATAATTGTTAGCTTTACATTTCTTTTTTACTTTGGTATAATTATAATTTGTTGGGTTGGATGTGGGGTGACAGCAGTGGAGAGAATTGTGCTTATGTGAGAGTATGTATATATTATGAGAAATTATACATTTTAGGCTTTTATAAATCCCAATACACTCAGCTGTTGACACTGATGCAAAAAGTCAAACTACATTCGATCCATCTGTTTATAGACTCAGTTCATCATTATAATTTTACAAAGATTCATTTACAAAGATTCATTTCTAGCCTAAAGAGTTTATCTATTCTAATAAGATTATTATTTATTGCTCTCTTAATTAAAATGCCGTGACCGTGACTTTACTGTACAAAATACTTAATTTGTCACGAAAAGTTTATTAAATTGTTTCGCACTTGAATAAAATTGTTGAACTGAGAGGGAAAGGCAAATTAGAGTAGTTATGAGTACTGGGTGCAGCAGAATATTATTAACGTACGTATACGTAAATTGCTCTACGTATTATATACGTCAGTGTGCATTTAGAATGCGTAACTCAACAGGAAAATGTTTTTCGCTATCTGTGAAATAAATAAGTAAAAGAGGTATACTCAAGTCGTGCACAGCCGAGTCTTACTCTATTTATAGCAAATATATACTTTTTGTAAATTTGTCCAGCTAAAGCATACTCGCCTTGGCAACTCACACTTTGTTTCAGCAGTTGCACAGCTCTTTAAATTCCTTTTAGAATTCTCTAATTTGAGCGAGATGGAAAAAATTTCAATTTCAATTTCATTCCGCTTTATTATTGTCCGGGATTCAGTCGAGTGGCAACCCCTGTTTGGCCCTGGACCCGGGTCAGTTCGTCTGCAAAGTGTTTCATTTATTTAATGCATTCACAATTTTCTAGACACTTTAACTGCGACTTCTGATTTCCAGGCCGGAGTTATGTGGGGTTGCTATTGCTATTGCTGTTGCTTCTGCCTCAGCTTTGGCGTTGGCTTTGCACAAAGCCAGCCCAAGCCACTTTCGTTTTGTTTTCTTTTTATGGGGAGCAGCATGCGGCGCGATATATATGTACATATATATACATATTGAGAGAGGGAGCAGCTTCTAGTGCTAAAATAGACGGCCAGACGAAAATAAAAACACGCAAATAAAAGGATTTTTCGCGTTTCCTCTTTGGCCAATGGGGCTTTTATTGCGGGGGCAGGGCGCCATTTGCTCGACTGGCTGCTCGGCAGGCGTTGGCTTTTAGCTCGCCGGCGCTAAGATTGCAGTTTTCCGGCTGCTAACTTTCATTAAGGTTTCGGCCAAATGTGCATGCAAAGCTGCAGACTAGACAAATTTTATTGAGAATTATGGGCGGAGAGCAATCCCTTCATCTGGAATGGAGAATGCACTTTGGCAGCAGCTGCTGCAGCGCCGCATAAGCCAGGGAAATATTTCATTTACTTTGTGAATTTATGCAAATATCGTAGAGCAGTCCTGATGGGGCGTGGCAGACAGGAGCCCTACACGTATATAATTATAGTTGTATATCCAGCCGAGTCGGATTCATCATTCTCTCTGGCTGACATATTATGGCCGGGAAACATTTATTAACATTTACTTACCTGCATAATATGACTCATTATGCAACTGCCTTTATTTGCCATGAATAAAAGAAATCAATTCGCGCCAGCTGCATGGGGAGTCAGCGAGAGGGCAGCAGCAAGAGGGGGCGGGAGGGAGACAGAGGCATTGCAATTGAAACTCGGTTAATTTGATGCCCGGCGAGGGCGATGTCGTCTGGGCCGCTGAAATCAATGACAGAAATATGAAATGAAAATATAATTGGTAATTTATTGTGTCTACAGATTGTTGCACGAAACTCGAGCAAGCCCCGGAGAGGTGGGGCATGATAGACCGGCTGGTACCCTGTCAATTGCCGGGATAACTCAGCATCAATTCGATTCGAACACACTTCCAACTCAAATGTCGATTCAAGTGTTGCGCATCCTTAAGCAGCTGAGCATGCCCTTCTGCGTGCACTCTTCGCTTACAGGGTATTAATATAAATTCACGTACAATATATACAAATTGTCGATGCGTTTGCCTCATGGATATGCATGGCAGTTGTGTTTACAGCAACCAGCCTCCCGCCATGCGTCACTGGCCTGCGCCACCTTGCACCACCGTCGCCGCCATGCTGCACCACTCCAAGCCAGCTCCACTCCACTCGAGTGCGCACCAATAAAAATCATAAAAATTGTGCCATAATAAAAAGCGCAGCGCACTGCAGCGGGTGACTATAAAAAAAAAAAAAACATAAGAGAGCAAAAACAACGCACACACACATACACAAACACACACACACATACACACACATGTACATGAGTCGGGCAAATAAATCACACAACTTTTCAGACATGGGGCCCGCCAAGTCAATGGGCTTGGCACCGCCCCGCCGCCCTCTTCGGGCAGATGCAGCAGACACCGCTGCAGCCGGGCCTGAATCGAAGCCTCTGACTGGGACGAAGGCTGTGGCCGTGGCTGCGGCTGCGGCTGCAGCTGGGGCGGACGTAGTTCCGTTTACGGTGACTGCAAATTATGGGCTTACGTACTGCAAATGACAAACAAATCAAATTGAGAATGATACGCAGAGAGAGAGAGAGAGAGAGAGAGAGAGAGAGAGAGAGAGAGAGAGAGAGAG
>NW_022046009.1:67819-114917 GCF_001654015.2 Drosophila navojoa
AAAAAAAAAAATCCGAATTTCTTTTTTAATATTAATAATATATTCCTAAAATTTCAAGTTCCTAGCTCTTCATTTACAATTAATGCCAAAAAAATCGACTTTTTACCCATAGTGCAAGGGTTAAAAGCAAAGTAAAAACATATTCAAGTTTTTAGTTGAGGCACTTTTAATAGAGCCAACACAACTTTAGCTGAGTTTTTAGTTGAGCAAAAGTTTTTACATTTTGCACGGAAGGAAATGGAAGTTGTCAAGTCGACTAAATGTTATCATTAATCTCTCATATTTATAATGGTTAAATAAAAAAATTAAAAATATTTCTTAAAAATATAAAATTTATAAATAAATAAAACAGTTATAATATTATATATAAATTGCATACGATTTTGTTCTGCTATCATATAATTAACAGGATTTGCATTTGTCTATATATTGTTTAAACAATAATTATAATAAATTATTCAGGGAATCTCCTCTTGAGCTGGCAAATCAAGTCACTCTTGAAAAGATTCAGTTTCATTCTAACTTTGAGACTGAATTGGCACTGAGATCTGCAAGAATTGAGCAAAATGTTGATGCATTTTCAAAAATATGAAAGCAGACCCACGAGAAGATATTCAGCATTCAGCATTATAACATGATTTTCCATAAAGACAAAGCAAGGCAACGATCTAGTTTTAATCTAAAGCCAGGAACAGCGAAATACGTTGAAACATTTTTCACTCATTTGCTCTTTCCCTTAGCTCATTATCTCTTTCTTTGTTCCCCATTTCATTCTGCTCTTGGTATTTTCTTTTTACGCATGTCAGTCTTCTCTTTACACACACATCTGTCGCTTTTCAGACACTTATCCCTCACCATTACCTTCACAGTTTCAAATTAGAAGATGCCCCTCAACGCCAAGCGCTCCGAGTTCCAGCTGAGTGCGAGAGCCTTGACAGCTCTTGCAGCCATATCTTTGGCTATCGAATGGCCGAACTATTAAGTCCACATTAATTACGTGTATCTTACAGTTCTGTACACGAGAGCGATACACTAATACCACGCCAAGGCCGAGACAGCGAACCAGGCTAATCAGCTCTAATGCCGCCCAGCGCCCAATTCGCTTGTCAAAAGTTTTCAATGCATTGTTTGGATGGACATCGCTGAGACCACACTGCAGACCATGGAGTATGGAGTATGGAGTATGGAGTATGGAGAGCTTAAGCATTGGCCAGCTAATAACCGCCTGGCGGCAACGAGGGGGAGGGGCGGCGGGGCTAGCTGCTGCGTAGCGCCACTTACGTGAAGACGCTGTGCGTCAGAGTCCACGCTGGAAGCAGTCAGCGGCGCTCCTTCTCCATCGGCGTCTTGGGCTCTGCTTGTTAGCTGTCAAACTCGAAAATTTGCAATGACAGCAAACATTGGAGCCAGAGCCAGAGCCAGAGCCAGATAAGCAGCGGCGAACTGAACACAAACTAAAAACTCATTGTCAGGCGCTGTCTGCGGCAACGAGGAGCCCAGCCAAGCCAAACCAAGGCAAGGCAAGGCTAGCAGGAGGCAGCGGCAACCCGATCCGCATTGGGGGTGCGTTGCTGCATAATAAACTCAACTGCAGCGCAACGTTGCCACAGCAGAGGGGCCTCTCGCTCTCTCTCTCTCTCTCTCTCTTTCTCACTCACTCACCATCTCTGAGGCAGGGTCAGAACCAGGCTGGAACAATAGGGCGCCAGTTAGTTGCTGCTGCGACTGCGACTGCGACTGCGGCGGCTGCGTGGCCCGTGGCCAGTTTGGCGGCAACTGCCGCAGCGCAAAGAAACAATAAACACACGAAAATAATGTAATGAGTGGCAGCAATGGGACAAGTGCAGCTTAGGCCGTACAATACGAGGACAGTGGAGCGGAATGCAGAAGATTTATATAAAAAATATGAGGAACCTCATAGAGATCTTGAAGAGACCGAAGTTTAAATAATGTACAATTTTAATGAAGATCTTCCAATTCCATTTATTGCTGTGATCGGATAGTTTATATACAATTATTATAGTGAACTGAGTAGATTCCCTTTGAATCTTGAAATCATTCAAAATAAGAAATCAGAGTATAGTCTTTTGTGAAGGCGTATGTAAGAGGTAGAAAGAGGCATGCCAGACCCCATTAAGTATATATACTCTTGGTGAAGATGACAGCCATGACTGTCTTCTCTTCGGCCTATTCGTAGAAGCTTTAAATTTATAAAATAGCCTCGTGGCGTAAGACCTTCGCCCAAGAGCACAACAAATCGTACAATGTATTTTTCGGTACTTTTGAAGCCCTATTATAATTTCAATAGCCAAAGAGTAGAAATTTGATATGTAATGTGATTTATCAAAAATCATCTAAATAAATGCCTATCAGGGGAGTGTTAAATCGGAAAGATCAGTATGTATAAATCTTTAGTACTATGAATAATCATTCCTTATTTATCTGATTATTGGAGCGCAAAGCACTCTGGTCATTGATTTATATTCAGATCTTTGATTTATATTCACACTTAAATTGATTTCTACATTTTAGATGATTTCAAAATTTTTACTTAATTCTCATTAAAGACCTCTGCCAATTTCCAAGATTCTAGCTCAGATATTTTAAATCCAATTAAGTACTCAAATATTTATTTAGATTTTTGACAAGGTCATCTATCGATGGCCAATAAAAAACGTGACAACGTTTTGACCATTTATATAAACACATTATCATTATTTTGAGATCGATATTTGTCGATTATTGGAGGAAATACACGTTCAATTGATGTGTTTGGAGGAACAACGAATGCGAGTCTAATGCCTAAATTTGTGAGCCGTAAGTTTGGTGATAATGATAATGATAGTCGTAAGTTGAACTTGCGTGACCAATACAAATAACATCATTCAATTCATTTACTATACTCTAACTATAATCTATATAGATATTTAGTATTTGATGCCTTCTGGTGCTGCCTTCTGCCTATCCACACATCCCACTTGGACAAATTCTCTACGCACGAGCACCTAAGCGACTCCACTGTCCAGGACAACATGATGGCCAGTCCATAGTTTTGGTTAAGCTGCAAGTACTGCAATATAGTAAAGAGCATATTAAATTCACTTTAAAGCTTGCACCGTGAGAAACTTGGCGAGTGGGCGGCGACGCAGGGCTCTGAGTGGGGCAGCTGAAGCGCAGGGAACTGCCACATGGCATCCATAATTGATGCGCCCTGCATTACTAGACAAAAACTTGGTGCCACAGAGCGAGAGCAGAGAGGAGACAGCATAAACTCGACGAGTGCCATCAAAGGGCTCGCCCCTCTGCCGGCTGCCCTCGGCTGCCCGCAGCTGTAAATGTGGCACATGCAACTGCAACAATCAACGACGCTGCAGCATCCAGCGGCAGCTTATGCCCCGCTGCCTTTCCTTCTTATTAATTAAGAATTATTTTAATTAACGTAATAAATTTGCGGCCTGGCAAAAAAACGAGAGGAGAAGCAGGAGGCTTACAAACAAAATGCTCGCTCGTATACATTTTGTTTTTGCGCTTCAATACTTTGGGGCCAGGTTCGCGACTTTGGACTTGGACTTGAAGCTGGCGCTGGAGCTGGAGCTGGAGTTGAGGCTGAGGCTGGTTGCATGTGCCGCAGCCCCGAAAAAATGTGCGAAAATTTATGTTGCATGCGATTTTGGTGACTTGTTTGCAACTTGTTTGCCATGTTGCGATCGCCGGAGAGCTGCAGAGCTGGCTGCTGCGGCCGGGCAAGTGGGTCATCAGCAGGCAGGCCCCACTGTGGTTTGCCGAATTTCAATTAAATGCACATAAATTTAAAATTAGTAATAACTACGGGGACGTGGACAAAACGTTGCCAGGCACGCAAAGCGACGCGAACCGCTCCGATGACGCAGCTGTCGCCCGCATTGCGAAGCGGACGTGACCCGTTGCCCAGCCAACGCACACACACACACGCACACACACACACAGGCATGCACACACCTGTCGAGAGGCTCAACTCGCATCCAGTTGAAAAATCTGTGTGCCTATTAATTAGCCAAACTTCAACACCTGCTGTGCAGAAGTTAGCTGGCTTGACGAGGCGGAGGGCAGACCCAAGCACAACATTGTGCTCCACTCGACTCGACGAGCTGCCAGCCCTGTGCACTTCCCGTTTTTGGGGCTGTGAATTGGAAAATAATTGTGCGACGGCCATTAAATTACAATGCCCCACGGACAGTATTAGAGGAGAGACCGAGTTATTTTGGGACACCAACAGCAGGAGCAGGGGCAGTGGCAGGAGCAGGGGCAGCAGCAGGTGCCGAGACACATTGGCCACGTCTCGGCAATTAGAGCATTATAAATAAACAAAGACCAAATAGTTATTAACTAATAACTGACACGCGCTGAGCCCGGGCTGGGCTAGACTGGACAGGGCTGGGCCGTTCTTGATAAACTACATAAAACATTTATGCCTCGGCCACCTGGCGACAGGGTTCGAATGTCAAGGCTGCGACTAGAGAGCGAATCAATGAACTTTCATTTCAACAACAAAACCTAATTGCTCGCAATTCGAGCAGCTGTTGCTGCTGCTATAAATATCTCAGATTCTCCTTTCTCTTTGACAGGATTTTGAAATGAAATTATAAAAGTCATTAAGCAAAATTGTCAATTTCAAATTAGGGTATAAAGTAATAATGGTATATACAACAATTTATGATATTAATAGTACATATAGAAAACGAATCAATGAACTTTTAACAAACAAGCCCTAATTATTGCTAAATAGAACAGCTGTTGCTGCTGCTATAAATATATTAGATTCCTTGACAATTGAACTGTCTTTTGATATGAAATTATAGAAATCATTAATCGAAGTTAATTGTCAATCTAATATTTGGTAAAGGTTAATAATAGTACATATCATAATAATGATAATTTGAGTATGAAATTATGAAGTACCTCTTGAAAGACCCAATATACAGACATTGCACGCAAATCTACTCATCTTTCATCCAATCGGCAAAGAGTTCAAGGCGTTTGCCGTGAGTGATTTTGCTTGATTCGTGAATGCATTGATTGATTCGCCTTCTCTGGGTAATTTAAGTAGCGATTGTGCATTTGTATTTCCCTCTCACACATACACACCCACACACACACACTTAGAAAATTAGTTGATACAATCTAAAACTGAGATGCCTCAAGCTCAACAAGCTTCAGTAAAATAATATTACAGCTGCAGAGTAGCAAGAGTCAATATTGTCATAAATTGTGGAAAATCGGGAAACTTACAAAATAGACTTCGTTTTAAAATATCAATTGATATTTCTAAATCTATGAATACTCAATAAATCTTTATTTAAAATGTTAGGTATATATGATACTAAAGCAGTTGACATATATTGTAATTTATTTGGCAAATAAGAATTTGTGAATTGATTACGTAATCAACAGTCAAACACAGAATTTTATGGATACAAAATTAATGCAGTATAGGTTCGAACAGAACGTGTAAACATCTTAACTTTAACCTTAACCGAAAAGGGATTTCTTTGCCTTTACTCCATTTTCACAGCAAAAATCTTGACCAAACCGAACAAGATATTCATTTGTTAAAAGTGTTCTTCATAATTCATTTATTTATTTCTTCTTCATACTTTATATTCTTAACTTAGACTTTGTTGTTGTAAAATAATTTAATTACCTGTAATTTTATGATAATACTAATATATATTTGGTGTTTTGTTGCATGCTTAAATTTAACATTTCCACATATTCTTTTCGATTTAGGCAAGACATTCAAATTTACAAATATTCACAAAAATATTTTGTAAAATTTATATATGAATGAGAAAAGTCTTATCGAAAACTGACTCTAATATACACATATTGCTTATAATGATAATGACTTGATATCCACTTTTATTACTATTTGGTACATCTTAATTCTAACATGCCCTACAATCTATACTTCCCCCTCTTGCCCACATATCTTTCTAGTGTTCCGCTCATTTATCAGAATTTGCATAATCCCCTTTTCATATGCCATTCAGCGCCAGCTTTACTTCTTTATTAGTGAATACCTTTAGTTGTGGCTCCACTTCACTCGCCCCACTGCGGCTCCGGCTAATGCCCATAACTCGCATTGCTCGACTCACTCGAGCCGTCACACATCGGCGTTGCTTAGCCCTGACGCTGCTGATGGGGATTTGAGCTGCGTATTAGGTGGCATTCAACGTAATCGAACTAATCAATTTGCGTGAATAAACTGCAGCAGGTTTGTTATCAGGTGGGGCAGGCGGGCCGCCAGTGGGTCGGCGGCGGGCAGGTGGCACGTGCCGCGTGCCACATTGTTGCACACTGGCGCCCCCCAAGCGACATAAATCTTTATTTACAAAAGTGTAAACAAAAATTACTCATTCACGCGCATTTAAAAGAGAGACGCCAAGCGAAAGTCGAAGAGAAAGCTGGGCGGGGGGAGCGGGGCGTGGCAGAAGCGTGAAAAAGGCTGAAATGCGAAAAATCAACGACTTCGGCAGGGGAACAATGGGAATGGCAATGCGAATGGGGACTGGGGGATTGGGGGCTGCCGAGCTCCAAATGTGTGTATTAGCATGTGTGTGTGCGCGCGGAGAGAGTGGAGGGAGGAGGAAGCACTAAAAACCCCGTAACACAGCCCCCAATGCGCACGCTAATGGCTCTCCAGTGTGTTTGACGTCGATGCGCGGCGAGCAGAGAAACTGTTCGCAGCTCGCAGTTCGCTGTTCTCCGAGTCTCGGTCCCCGGTTGGGTTGAAAAGTCAACGATTGCCGCGTTGCGGAAATTAACGGAAAATCAGCAGAGCAGGCGAAAAGGCAGCTGCCTGTTAACAGCAGCAGCTGGAGCAGGAGCAGGAGCAGCAGCAAATGCCCAGGATGCTTGATTTAATGTACAAAACTTTTTGATGTTTTCTGAATGAGACAGAGACGAGGCGTAGGCAGCAGCCGCAGCAGGAGTTGGAGACGTAGGCAGCGGCTTTGGGCTGCGGCTGCGGCTGCGACTGAGTCCAAGTTGGAGTTCAAGTTGAAGCTGGCAGAGGCCGTTTCTCTCTCTCTTTCTCTCACTCTCTCTCATTCTCTATATCTCTGTTGAAGCTTATCAGTATGGCAGACATTTTGCTTATTTAAAAGTAATTATGGGCAACCCGAGCACCTACGATGCGTCGTCTCCGTGTCAGCTGGAGCGGACCTCGAGCCCTGCTGGAGCCCCGTAATGCTCTGTCCTGACGCACTCTCTCATCCCACGGCTGTCAGCTCATTCAAGCAGAATGCGGCAAATCACGCACCCAACTTTTTGAGCTGCCTTTCGGGTCGTCGAGGTGTACGCCGTATGCGCCCACACACACACACACACACACAATATATATACATATTCCGTATAAATGTATACAAATTATGCGTATTTATCAGGAAAATTCAATGAACTGTAAATGGTGTGGAAGTTGTTCATGTGAGGCAAATGTGCGTGTGCGTGTGTGTATGTGTGTAAAGGTGTTTTGCTCCACGACCCATTGTTGTTCTGCGGTTGTCTGTTACAACATTAAGCCAAGGGGTCGGCCTGAGAAAGCGCACAGGTGTGTGTCAAAAGGCATGCGAAATGGGCGCCAATGGCAGGAGGGGTGCGGGCAAGTGACAGTGGGTGTGGCAGCAAGCCCAAGCAATTCATTCAAACATGTGACGGTCTACAGGAGCAGGAGCAGGAGCAGGGGCCGCAGCAGGAGCTGCTAAATAATGAACAGGCGGCTGGCATCGGGACATAGAACGACTTTTATGTGTTTGTATATTGGGTTTATATTATAGTTTAGCTGCCATACAAAACATTAATTAAGTCAAAGGGGAAAGGGCAGCTGTAATAAAGAGAAAGCCTTCGCAGCAGTTCAGCCTGATCTGAACTGAGAACTGAGGAACTGGAAATATTGATGAAAGTATTATCAATGCAAAGCGAAGATACTGCTAAAGCGAAGATACTGCTAAATGATGTTGAAATCGAATTGTAAATATAAATATAGAAATTTATATATATTTATGTGAATCAATAAATAAAAAGAACTTCAAGAAATAGAGGGAAATGTTTAAATATTAAATTTAAATTTAAAATACATGCATTTGAATTGAATTTCTTGTCATGAAAAAATATTTCGAGCAGTTAGTCAATATTTCTCTCATATTTTCTTAATAATGTTTCCACATCTCTCTCTCTCTCTCTCTCTCTCTCTCTCTCTCTCTCTGTCTCTCTTTTTCTCTGTCTCCCTCGCTATTCAATTAAAAATATTCTGCAATCCGTGGCAGCAAAACTTTATCAAAAAGCAAAGCATTCACAACTTTTAAGCTTTTGTTTAAGCCCGCAACAATTCTTATGAAAACGTTCTATATTTAAAATATATGAAATTTGGTTTCTGTCCTCATATTTTCCAACAAAGTAATTCGAGTTCTAAAATCTAGCGTCTTGGATCATTAAAACTTTGGCTAAGCAACACTGCATTTGCCAACTGCTGCCGACTTCCTCATGTTGCGGGCGGAGTGGAGAGGAGCAGCGTTTGCCACTTGGCAGCCGAGTGAAAAACTTTTCATTTTCCAACAACGGCTGCACTCGCAATGCGAACGGAGAATCCAGGCCGGAAGCGAAGGAGTGCAGAGGCGGGTGGGAGCGAATTGGAGGCTTCTAGGCAAGTGTAAAAGAAATAAACGGACTTAAAATAGGAAAAGTCAACATGAGCTGTGCGTTGTGTCCTGGGACAGGACGTCGCTGCCTTGCCGTGCCTTGGCTGGCCAGAGGGACTAACTTATTTTATTCGCAGCACAAGCCAAAAGGCTGGGCAATGTCCGCTGGACAGGCCAGGGGCTAAGTGCAAACACAAAGATGAGATTTCTCGACCTCACACAGCGCTCGCCCTCGCTCGAGCAGCAACTTCCTTCGGGGGCGGGGCGGGGCTCACAGGAGCGTAACGGCGCTCAAAATGACTGACACGGCTTGCTGGTCACATGGTCAAGAGCGTGCAGCGAGCCATGGCAAGAAAGAGCACACACCCAAACACCAAGCCAACACACACACACACACCAACACACACACACGCACACAATGGCAGACAATGCGAAATGAAATTCCATCGTAGAACATTTTGTATCTGGCTTAGTTGTTTTAAACTTTATTGTTTACGCTTGTGATCAGCGTGGCGACCATTTTGTTGACTGCTGCCATTGATGCTGGCTCCTAGCCTGCCTGCCTCTGCTTCTTCTGCAGCATCTTCTTCGTGCTCTGCTCCTTCACACTTTGACCCATTGTGCGGCTCTAAAACATAAACGGAAGCGATTTATGGCGCAAACACAATGAACGAGTCAGCAGCAACAACAACAACAGCAACAACAACAACAACAACAGCAAACAAACAACACACAAGAAAATGACGCACAACAAAGGACGCGGATACGGTCAGAGCAACAATTTGTGTAGTGTTGACCATCAGCATCAGTCTGCTGCTCCTGGCCTGTCCTCGCCCCGCTGCGCCCCGCTGTCCCTACTGGCGTTCGCGTTATCCTGGCAGCTCATAAAAAGCACAAACAAACGGACGTCAGCCCAGATTTTAGTTTGGGCAAGAGGCTCTGGTCAGTTCAAGACTTGCGACAGATTTGGCGAAAAACCTAAAACAAAATGGCTAAAAATCTATTCTCAGCAAAAATCAACATATATAATCATAATTATAATTTGCTATGTGTAAACAAATGTACTGTCGTGAATTTTAGATGTTTTCCGGCTTGAAAAAATAAAAGGTAATGTATAAAATAAATAAAAATAAATTGTATAGGTAATGTTTAAATGCAACAAATTTATATTTAGAAAAAAAAAAAAAATATGTTTATGTACACATATCTTAAAGTACACGCAAAATATATACAATAAATATATATTTAAGATTTTTTTTTTTATTATATCTGTTTATGTTATGTCGAGCTTATATTTTTTAATAAAAATTAAATTAAAATAAAATTATTTATAACAAATGTTTAAAAAACCTTTAATTAAATAATTTAATTTAAAAATGTATTCTGTTGGCATTTTAATGTATATTGCAGAAATTTACAGCACCAGATTTTGGAATTCGATTTATTTGTTTAACTTGGAGCTGTCATATTTATAGAATTTCTTAAAAAACTTTTTCATTATGACGCAAATTTTTTTTACTTTTCATTTATGAAGTTATGGATTCATTATGGATTCATTTAATTAATTTATACACATTTATTATAATGTATGTAAAATATTTAAAAATTTTTTAAAAAAAGTTTACGTCCTAACACTCACTAAATTAATTGTTATTTTTATTTATTTATGATTTTGTTTATTACTATTATGTTTTTGTTTTTATTACTTTTATTATTTGATATATTGTGTTAAATGTTAAGCTCTACAACACATTGCTCATTAAAACAGTTTGATTTTTAAACATATATACATTTATGTAGTATTATTGTATTTATACCCATTAGTCATGGAATGCATTTTCATTATTATTTAATTCATATATATTATTTTGTAAATTAATTTAATATATTATTCAAAGGATATTACTGAGCTTTGGCTATAAAAAAGCTAAATCGTCAGCACTATGCGCATTGGATCCAGGCGCTTCGCATTGTTCGCTAGCCGCAACTAAAGTGCTTGTCACTGGTCACGGCCCGGAAGTATCTTTATTTTAGCTGTGTTTGCACTCGCACTCACACACACACTGACATACAGCAAGTGTTATTATCCTGCTTAGCCATAATACGTTGTTAAAATGTTGAGTCTGTCATTTGTTTGGCCCGCACTAAAAATCACAAGAAATTGAAAAAAAAAACGTCGAAGAGAAGAAGACAAAAATGCCCCAAGACTTGGGGCCAGATAAATGCCAAGGCAGCTTAGGGGCAGTTACACTGGAGCCATCGGTGTGTAGGGAGGGAGGGGGCAGGGTGGGCCCTGTGGGAATTGTTGACAGGCGCGTGGCCATTTTGTATTTCGACTTTATTAACTTTTCAGCTGAGCCGAAAGAAGGAAAACAAGGCAACGCCTTTGATTTGCGGCCATTTTGTCTTCCGTTTCCGCTGTTTGCATATTTCCGCTTGCTGCTATTTTTATTATTGCTACCTGAACGGCGGGCGGCAGCAACAACAATCAAGCTTTGTTTTCAGGTTCGCTGCGTTTAGGTTCTTAACAATTAGGTTCATTAAATTTCAATTAATTTGATTAATTGAAGCAGAAATATGCGTTTCATTTGATTTGTTTTTATAGGCACCATGCCTCACCTCACTCTCTACTCAGTTGCCGCTCTGTCGGGCTGAGAATTCTCTTTTACTCTTTCATTTCAGTCTCTCTCGCTCTCGCTCTCGCTCTCCCTCTCGCTCTCTCTCTGTCTCTTGGCTACCTTTCTTTTGTTGTATGCTTCAATTGCAATTAATTACGGCAGCCAAACCACAATTAAAATTAATTTGCCTGTCTCTCTCTAAAAAAAAAAAAAAAACTCAGAGCAGCGAAAAAAAAGTGCTGGCAAAATAAAGAAAATTCAAGCAAAACGCATGCCGGAAGCAGCGCCCAAGTCCTTTGCATTCGCATTCGCATCCGCATCCGCAGCCGCACATCCGCCACATCCACACGAGTTGGGCAATAAAAATTCTCGACGTAATTAAAATCAAAGGATTTCGCGTTTAACAATTTATGTGCGCTATAATTTTTGGGGCGACGCAGACAACGCTCGTAAATTTGAAAGCCCGCCAAGCCCCCCTCCCCTGCCCATCGCGACGACCTAGCGGCCCCCATACCCAACTGCCCCCGGCGACTGGCAAAAACGCTTTATGGTCGTTAATTTGTTGTGCGGGGGTTGTCAAGGAGCGGCAGGGGCAGGGGCAGGGGCAGGGGCAGGGGCAGGGAGTGGGGTCGAGTAAAGCTGTGTGCAAATGATTTGTTTCCTTGGCGCCCGTTTGAAAACAAAAGCTTTTGACCAGCAACAGGACGTTGGGGCGCCAGAAGCGGAGCAGGAGGCGGCGGAGCAGGAGGCGGAGTGTGGACAAATGCATTGGCGGATTTCGCGTCGTTTGGCTGCACGTGACTGCGTGCCACACATGCCGCACGAGCTGGACAACTGCAGCATAGCTGTGTGCATACGCACCGAATGCCATTCCTTTAGACCCTGTTACTGCGCAACCAGCTCCTGCTCCCCCGCCTCCTGCTGCCGCTTTGGCTTTTGCTGCTGCTCCTGCTGCTGCTGCTTGTCCTGCTGTGCGTTGCATTTCATCGCTAATTTAAGTTAATGTTCATTGTTGTAAATTACATTAATTTTAATGCGATTTCACACACACGCACACGCACATGCACAGCCAACGAGTAGGTCCACTGGCCACGCCCACAGCCGAAAAGCTTTTAAGTGTGTGATTGTTTGGCCGTTGCACTTTTATGTAATTACCGCACTAACAAATTACATCAAGTGTCACAAATGAATGAATGCATTTATGATGCGCACATTTAAAACAAAAACAACAACAACAACAACAAAGGGGAGTATGCTCTCCCCAGCCCACACCCCCTTGCCCGACCCTGCCTTAAAAGCACTCGGCAAAAGTTCGGCTTATGGGCAAATATGCTGCGAGCGATCCGAGTTGAGTGCGTCGACAAATGCATTAATTAAAAAGCCTGCTTCACGGGTGAGAGCTTAAATCTTTATTGGCTTCCGTTAGCGCATACTCGCCGTGCGCCTCTCCATGCGATTCTCATAGATTTCCCGTGCAGATGGCAATGCATATTAAGTACAGTTTATAACATTTGCGCACATCACAAATTAAAGCTTGTTATTGCACTTCTCAGAGAACAATATACGCGGAGTGAGAGGTCATCATCTTTATATAATATACTTTCTATATTTCAATATATTATGTTGTATATATATATATATTATGTTCTACATTATCTAAATGGAAAAGAAAAATAGCATACAATTTTGTATTAAAGCTAGGTGACTGTGACTGCTGTTAAGCAATAAAGAATATCCATTGTTTTTTAGATATATAATAGTCTCCAGTTTATAATCTTAAAAAAAAAAAAACACGTAATAATAAATAAAATTTGAATACTCCACCAATTCAACGCCACCTGAAAATAAATTAGAGGCTGCAAATTCAAACACAATTCGATCGTAGTTCCAATTATTTGATCGATTGGGTAGACTACAATCGACAAACTTAAAGGAATTCAATAATAGCCTCTACATAGGATGCGTATGATCTAAATATATATTACATACATTTAAATTATATTTTATGACGCATCCTTAATGGTTTCGCATTTGATCAGATTTTCTGTTTCTAACATTTGAATTTCCTATTTCATAAATTTTTTATTTACTTATTTATGTTTTCATTAATATTTATTTATTTTCAATAAATTATCTAAGTAAGCTCAAACTTCAAACTATAATAGAATCATTGTACGCTTGGCAAATCTTTGCGATTCATGATTGAGCCACAACACGAACCCAAGCATCACTTCACACGTGTATTCAGTGTGTGATGAGCACGTAGATGGATATATTATAAAATAAATACGAGCCAAGGGCGCACAGCGGACAGCAGCTAACAACAGGCTGACTTAGCTGTTGTGTGGCCGAATGGGTAAACATTGAAGCGGTAACAGAAACCAGAGCCTGGCCCCAGCAGAGCCGAGCCGGCGAACAGAATGTTGCTTCTATAACAATATTTGGCTTCATTTGCATAAAGTGCAGCAACGGCAGCAGAAGCGGCGCAAAAATGTCAGATGCAAAAAGGGCAGCCACAAGCAGCTGGCTGTCGAGTGTCGACAGGCGGCATACGCGGCGTATACGCAATGCGGACTTGAACGTACCTGCAGCAGGCAAGTAAACAACTCTGTGGAGCTGCTGCCATGGCTTGTTATCTGAGAGAGAGAGAGAGGGGGGGGGGGGGGGCTGTTGGAGTTGGTAGTGCCAGTCCCAGGGCTGCCATAAACTGAACGATTGATTGAACAGCAAACATGTCGTCCAGTTGCTGCGCCTCATCGCATCATCAACAGTCAGTCGCCAGTCCCATGTCCAGTCGCCAATTCTCAATCGCCACTGCCATGTAAAACACATGTTGCCTCTCATTTCTTTCGGCCGGCACATCGAGCAGCCACACTGTCCAGGGCGTAGCCAATTTTAAGCAAATATTATTGTTTGCATTTATGTTTGTGTCTGATATCGCACAACCGATAATATTCGCATAGCGGGAGGGAGAGAGCGAGAGAGCGAAGAACGAGATAGATGGAGAGAGAGGGCCCCTTGAATTGAATTTGTATTACACTAGTCAACTGGGCAGCTTACGCTTGCAAAATATATTCTATTCCCATATTGATAAAGAATTTAGAATATGAAATGAAACATTAAATTCATATGGAAAACTATCGCTAGTTATTTTATATATGTACGTCTTTCTTGATAGCTTTAAATTTTCATAGAAAATGGAAATGAAGAAATCTATAACATTAAATATTTTATAATGAATGAAAGAAAATAAAATTGTTAAAAAAAATAAATTAAAATAAAAAATTAAATAAATAAAAAAAAAATTATGTAATTGAAATGATTTTATAAAAGCTAAAATTTTAATTTGATTTTATATTATAAATAAGTTATACTTGTTTTTACATGTCATATAATTAAATAATAAATATATTATATATTAATAAACTCAAATATATTAAATTATTACTTTATTATATAGTAAATTGATTTTTTTTTTTTTTTTTTTTTTTTTTTTTTTGGATATATTTTGTTATAAATAATATAAATTAAGTAAACTCTTGAATCCATATTTTTAAACTCTACTACTTATTTATGTTTTCAAGTTCTATTTACCCTATTTTTACACAAAATATCATAAATCCCAGTGGGTCAACTTTGTGTTGTGCCGCTTGTAGCACAGTGTAATTTGTATCTAGGAAAATTATGCAAGCAGGCACTGTTGTTGCTTTAGCCATTACTGTTGTTGCTGCTGTTGTTATTGTTGTGTGAGTTGAAGCGATGCACGCACACCCGCCTACGCACACACACACACACACACACACACACACACACAAACACACATACAGCATGTAAACATAACCTCAAATTAAAATATGTTTGCTTACGTAAGGCAAACAAACGGATGCCAGGACGCTGGACTCGATTCGAGGCATAAATTAAAAACTTTTGCTTAATTGTAGCAGTGCAAGTTTTGTAGTCAAGTTAATTATGCATAAAGTGCAAGAGAGAGAGAGAGAGAGCGAGAGAGAGAGAGATTGAGCCGTGTTTGAATTCCTTCTGGTCTAAAACACACGCAAAGATTGCAAAGTGTGTGTGTCTGCGGCGGCTGCCAGTTATTATGACAGCTGCTTTGATTGACGGGCGGCGGTTGGCGACTGTCGGCAGCGGAAATTAAGCGCCTCGATTTGCGTGCTCCACGCGCACCGCGTATAAATCAGCGTGTAGCTGCGAGCACCTGCGAGCCAGTTAATCCAATTGATTTGGGCCCTTGAAGCCGTCGAGCTGCCTGATTACGACTGACTTCAACAAGGCGTAAAGTGCTTGATTCGTTTATTAAGCTAAATGCATATAAATGCGACTCGTCCAGGAAATGCAGCAGAGACTCACTCACTCATTCAGTCAGTCAGTCAGTCAACTAGTGACTGCGTCAGTCAGTCAGTCAGTCAGTCAATCAGTTAGTCAGTCGTGTCAAATTGCTTAACAAGCAATTATGTAGACCGTCAACAGCGAGGCTCGAGCGCGCAGTTCAAAGCAACGCCGATGCCTAGCCAGGGGCAGGCCATGCAAAAAGGGCTAAGACCAATTGGCCTGGCTTAGTTAAGCGACAAATCTGTAAGCCAACAGCAACAGCAGCAGCCGCAGCAGCACTTGATCATAATGATGATGATGCTTATGGCACTCGGCTGGAAGTCGAGTTGCAAACAAATGACTTAAGTGAGCAACTAACAAGTCGCATTAGCCAGGCCCATGACAGCGCCCCAGTCACTAACGATTTGCTTAACAAGCTTGTTTCAACTGTTGAAATGTTGATTCCCTTAAACCGGGTAGCTATCATATGAAAAAAATACTTTTAAATGTTATTTGGCTTTTGCTCAATATACATATATTAAAACCTAATTTACTGCGTATTTATTTAGAAATGTATTGGACTTATATATTAATTACTAAACTTATTCTTATTTAATTAAAATTTGAATTATTTTTATGAAATATGATAATCGTTTATATAATAAAATACATATATATTTCTGTCATTTTTTTCCAATTATTCCATTTAAATTTATAAAATAATATATATTTTGTAAAACTTTCCCATCTGAATTTTCTGCTGCTCTGAATAGGTAACATCAACAAAATGAACTGATAGAGAGCGTTGTAACGGAATGCCTGATAAGAGTGAGATAACATATTTACCGAAGAAATTGTTAGAGCTTGCCTGTGAGCACAATCTTATTCTGCTCTCTTTATAAATTCCAGTGAAATCTCAATTCATTGGCAATTCGAGGCGGTTGGTTCTTTCAGGCATAAGTAAATGTTCATAGAAGAGAAGCAGAGCAATGAGATATTGAGAAAAAAGCTTTGAATGACTATTTCTATATGCATTCTAAGGTATGCTTGATATATGTATATACGATTTATAACACGTTTTCAACTATACTTTATGCCATTTATACTAATAAAGTGTAAAATATATTACCATTTGGTATTCAACATTTTATTGAAAAAAAAAAGAATAAAAAATTGGCAAAAAACAACCAACAGTTAAATTATTTAAAAAAAAATGTATTCTTTAAATAAACTTTACTTGATAGAATACTTACTTAAGATAAGCTGCCTGAAGACCTTTGTTGCTCTGGCCTTCAACTAAAGTTTTATTTAAAATTAATTCTCTGTAACAATTAAATATATTAATAAAGTAAATATATAATATAATTTTTCACCAAATCTACATTCTTTTATGTAAATAAATAAATCAAGTAAATGACAAGTTATAAATTGAAAAATTACCTCTTCGATTAGGTATTCATCAATGTATTCTATATGCTTATATATTTATATATATTTATATAAATGAAAGTAAACCAAATAACAGTGTGCAGTTCGCAAACTCGAATGCCTTTAAAGCTTTCTTCCGTCATCCCCTGCACGATTCCACTCTTCAAGTCTTCGACTCTGATTTATGCGACAGTCATTAGGATTCGCTCGTTTGCGGCTGGGCAGCAGCAGGGAGAATTGAAAGGGACAGCGAAAACTGAAACATATTGCAGCATTTTATTACATTTTAAAATTAACAATTTTAGAGAGAGGCAGCTAGAGTTCGAGTAGAGTCGCTTGCATTCCAATTTAATGCAATTTTGCGCCTCTGGCCAAACAAATTACTCAAAAATTGCGCATAAATTAATGGAGGAGAAAGAGGACGACTAAACTAGGCGACTGACTAGCAAAAATTAAAACATTAATCTACAGCCTGGGCCTGCGCGCATGCATAACAATTAATGCTGGCCTCTAAATTTATTAATTTATTTATAAAACCAAAAAAGGGCAGCCTGCCAGGAAAAGAGGTGCGAATGCTAACTTAAAGACCCAACAGAAGTCTGCGATAAGTCTTAACGAGAAATACTACTCCACATGGTTCACAGTCGTTGTACGTCGCCCTCTTCTTCTTCTTCATTTTTTTCTTTAAAGAAATGTCCGTACGCCCTCCAGGGACAGATTAGCGATTAATCTATGGGGCATGGTCACATGCACGTCCTACACTTGCCTGCCAGGCAGTCGGCAGTCGGCAGTCTGGCGGTCGGGCAGCTAGAAAGAGGCGTCTGTGGAACGTGGAGTGAGAGGTAACGATTAAAAAATCTCCACCGTAAAGACTGAGCACTTAATCAAAGAGGATTTAGAGAGGAATATGGAGCCAAAGCCCAGTGCCCAGAGCCCAGAGCTGCAGCTAAGGCAGCCCAAGCGTTGATGCGGCGCTTTGTTTTAGCTCATTTCGTTCTTCCACTTTTGCTGATGCACCACACATACCCTATAAAAAAGAGTGCGTATATTTAGACGGGAGATGGCTATCGACTCTTATATATTTAATTTGTTTCTATTTACAGAACATACTTCAATGATAGACAAGTCAATGCTCACTAAGAATTCTGGTAATATTTAATATTTTTATAGGGGTATTTATTAAAAAATAATAAATTAAGTAAAAACTGGTCACTAAAATGTGAATGATATTATAACAGAACGTATATAAAACATAAATATAAAATAAAAGTATAATATATAATGATAATAAATAAATAATTAAATTTTTAATTAAGTATAGCTTGAAATTCAGTTCAAAAGAAAATAAATACTCATAGTTCATAAATTTAATAATGTATAATAAAAATTTATTATTATAATAGTCTTAAAAAAAAAATTAGAAACATCAAAAATTGTAAGTTCTATTAAATAGCTCAACACTTCTTTGATATTGTTAACTTAAGAATTCAAATAAAATCAAGCCAAGCTTTAAAAATAAGTATCTTAGAGTCTAAACCCCTATTTCATTTACCTATGAGAAAAGGGTTTCCTATATATTACAATTCCATTAATAAGCAAAACATTTTATAAAAAAAAATTGATGTATTCGATATATCTCAAATATTTTCTATTAAAGTAGCAAGGTAAGAGTTAAGAAAACTTTATGGTAATATTATTATTATTATTTTTACATATAACAAATGTAGTAAAAAATGATTCAGATAAAATCATAAACTTATTAAATAGATAAATAAAGAATACCTTAAAATACTTTCTCTTTTCTTTAGTGAGTTTATCTTGGATTTATTTTTCCATGCAGTAGAGGGTATTTGAAAGTCGTTGCACTCGGGTCATATTAATTTTTGCTTGCGTTCTTTACTACATATTACAAGTAGTAATATTTTGCTGAAGCCTTGTTCATAGTTTCTGGTGCGCTTTTTCATTTGCGCAGCTCCTCTATGCCAATTCACCTCGCTCCCAGCGCAGTCCCCCTTCTCCACCTCCTGTCGCACCACACACCTTGCCCTCTGCTGTTTAAGCTACCAGCTTGGCCGCTCAGTTGGCAACTCGTAAAAGACCTTAAATAGTGGCAGAGACATTTCAGACATTGCCGCGCGTTGGCTGCTGCATTTGTCAATTTGCTATGAGTTGAAAGGGGCGTGGCCGGGGCATAAAAATGATATATGCGAGTGCTGAGTTAGCAATTTTCGTATGAATTGCCAAATGGTAAAGCGACGCCGACATTCGCTTTATGAATTTTTTTTATGGGCAGAAACAACAACAACAAAAACAAAGAATGAACAGAAAAAGTCTATAAAATATTTTGATTGTATTTCATGTGAGCTTAAATTAAATGCATGTTGCACTTCATACACACATATATATCTGTCTGATACGGCATCGAGTGGATTTAGAAGAGCCAGCAGGAGTAGGAGCGGGAGCAGGAGCAGCCCATTCTGTCTGTGGGCAATTATGGCCCAGTAACCGCAACACTAGCTGGCCAGCTTTGGCCTTGGCCCAAACACTCGCATTTCGTCATAAGCCTCGGCCAATTTTTGGGCATTTGGGCCTGTAATCCTTTTGTGTGCTAATTGGAGCGTTTCTACGGGCCATAAATACCCCGGCAAATGAAAACGAGTGGCCAAAAAGTGTATGTGTGTGTGTGTGTGAATTTGCCAAAATATTTGCCATAAACAGGCAGCTCAAAAGCCGCTTAAACCTGCCACTTGGCCGAAAGAGAGAGAGCGAGCGACAAAGAGAGAGGGTCAGAGTGAGAGAGAGAGAGAGAGAGAGAGAGAGAGAGAGAGAGAGAGAGAGAGAGAGAGAGCGAAAAGGAGAGAGAGGGGGCGCACAACAATTGTAAGCCTTTTGCATTCCTTTTAATTGCTTTAGCTTTGCGGTCACACTTGGCACGGCCTCACACAATGCGAGAGAGGGGAGTGAGCATTAGAGGGCGGAGGGGGGAGGGGGGAGCGGCGGCCTGAAACGGTGGTAATATGCTATTTCGATAGGCTCTTCAGGTTGTGGCTTTTTGCCTTAGCACAAAATCTCTATTAATTACACGTTGTTTTCAATGCAAGTCAAGGATTACTTATTGTGTAGGATTATTTATTATACTGAAATAAAAGTTCTGAATTTATCGTAAAAATAGTTTAAGCTATGAATGAACTTTTATTTATTTGAAATATACATTTTGTGCAAAGCTCCAATATTTACCAAAGAAATTCTTTTATAGACTATATATGTTATGTTCGCTGTCGTTAAATATGGAGCAGAGACCACGAGTATTTAAATTTCTTTTTTCAGAAAATCTATTCCCAAATAGTGTCATAGGCCAATGGAAATTTTCGTCAACTATCAATACTTAACTACAATGTCATCGATGCTGAGGGAAAATGGCATCAATAGAAGATTTTTAAAAGAAAAAAGAAAACGTAGAGGAGACCATCCCTTAAGCATTTCTATCTAATTAATTTATACCAAATTTATAATTTATACTTTAGTTTTTTATTTTGAGTATAAATACTTAGAGCATGTGACAATCATATTATAAATATATAAGATTTATGTATATTATTAAATATGTATATGTGTGTATATATGTAAATCTCTTTAAGAAATATCGTAAATCGGGACTTATATCTAACAGTACATTGCATATTTATATTATGTTATTCTATTGTATAGATGTAGAGTTTCTCTTAGCCATTGAGTCTCAATTCCATAATACTCCTAGTGTTACGTAAGCACCCAAGTTATTTGCTCATGCTAATCTCAATCGCATGTTGACAGCTCTTAAGCAACCAGATCGCAAGGCAGGAATCTGAAGTGGGCCCGCTTTGGGCATCTTAGTGGGTGCCAATGTGACACATTTATGCGACAATTGGCGTATTTGTCATGTATGTGTGTGTGTGTGTGTGTGTTGCATTGATTGGCTATCCAATTTGCATATAATTTATTTTCAATTGTTGTGACATTTTGCGCCACTGTGGCTGCGGCTGCTGCCGTTGCCATTGCCATTGTTGGGCTGTGGACAGGTTGGTCTAGTCGTGGGAATTCGCAGCACGGTTTCGCCTCTCAAGTTGCAAGTCGCAAGTTGCTAGCAGCGAGCTGCGAGTGTTGATTGTTGCTTGTCGCTAGCGACAAATCTCGGGCCTGACTCACTCTCAGTTGCGGCGAACTTTCACTCGATTGCGGCCTGGGCCTAGTCGATAATTAAGCCATCTTGCGGCACGTTTATCTAGCTGCACACAATGGCTGCATCTGGCGGATATCTGTGGCAAATAGCTGCGGCCCGGGCGCACCTTCAATTAACGTCAGAGTCTCTACCTCTCTCCCTCTCTCTCTCTCTCTCTCTCTCTCTCTCTCTCTCTCAATCGTTTAGTATCTCTGATTGGAGTAGAGGTAAATGTGTGGCACTGTTGCCTTTTGGCCTTATTTCAGCTGAACTACTAAATGCCAATTTAGCCTGGATGCTGGCAGGCAGGCACTCAGGTGCTAATGCCTACCCGAAAGTTTGGCCAAGTTTGTCACGCTAACCGAGTGCCAGTCGAGAACCGGTTCGGTGCCGGCGTCTGAAATCGATCTGGCGATCTCCACTTGGGCCCAGTTCGTACTTTGAGCCAATTTTCAATACTTAAGTTGCTGCGGAGTTCGGAGTGGTCAAGCATACACTGAAAAAACATTCAAAGACAGTTAGTCGAGATCCGAGCATAGATGGGAGCACTTCAAATAAAAGTTTATAGGTTTTACATGTTCCGAATTCTCTTTTCAGTTTTTAATAATTTTGTAGATTTCTGTATATATATTTTTTCTTAAATTGTCACTTCTGTGTGCTAGTGTTGTAGTTAGTCCAAATTAAATAAATCAATAATGGCGGATGAGAAGCCCAAAAAGAAATGGGAGTGCAGTAAGTGCTGTAAGCGGGGTCCTCCGCAGCCCGTGGAGAAGACGGGTGATCCGATCATCTCGCAAATCGGCGACTTCAAGACCTATCAGTTCTGGTACTGCATGCTGATCTTCCTCTGCAAGTTCGGCACCGGCTGGCACACGCTGGCCCACATCTTTCTGGCCGCGCCCACGAAGTACACGTGCAAGACGGAGAACGTGACGAATGCGTGCAGCTCCGCCTGTAAGGAGCCTAGCTTCGACAAGAGCGTCTTCGAGTCCACAATCATAACGGAATGGAATCTGACCTGTAAAAAGACCAGCTTGGCCAGTTTGTCGCAGTCGATTGTTATGATTGGCATTATGTTTGGCAGTATGGTGTTTGGCATGATATCGGATCGGTAAACTCCTTATAGATATGCATTAGCTATACATTTCACGAATATCGTCTGTTGTAGCTGGGGTCGTCGACCCGCATTTTTGGGCTGTTGCTTCATGCAACTTATCACGGGCCTCATTGTCTGCGTCTCTCCCTATTTCTGGTTCTATTGCATCTTTCGCTTTCTGGTCGCCTTCGCCACTGGCGGCACAATGACAACAAGGTGAGGTCGATCTGAACTAACAATATTATGCATGATTACCACCCATAAATGGTGCTTCCCTCCATTCATCCCGTCTCTCTCTGCAGCTTCGTGCTCATCATGGAGATCATCGGTCCCAAGAAACGCGAATTGATTGCCATTCTGTATCAATTGCCGTTCAACGTTGGCCACGCCTCGCTCGCCGTGTTCGCCTACTTCATACGCACCTGGCGCTGGTTCCAGTTCAGTGTGACCATTTTCTCGGTTGTGTTCTTTCTGTACATCTGCCTGGTGCCCGAGTCGCCGCGCTGGCTGTTCATCACGGGACGCTTGGACAAATCGATCAAGATTTTGGAGAAGATCGCCAAGCATAACAATGTGATCACCGAGACGATTCGGGGCGAAATCGAGGCGGCCTACAAGGTAGTGTCGTCCGCGGCCCCAGTGAAGAAGGGCACCATAATCGATCTGTTCCGCTATCCCTATTTGCGTTTGAAGACCATTTGCATGGCCAACATTTGGCTGGTGGTGTGCATGGTTTATTATGGCACTGCCCAGTACATCTCCAAGCTGGGCGGCAACATTTTCTTAAACAACCTGATGGCGGCTGCCCTGGGCATCCCCGGCACTCTGATCTGCGTCGTGATGACCAAGTACCTGGGCCGCAAGCTCAGCATGATGATTACGAATGCCATTAGTGCGGGTGGACTGTTGGCGTTGGCATGTCTCAGTCATGCTGACCAAAAAATACAGGTGGTGTGCGCGACCTTGGGACTGTTTGGCGCTTCCATCACTTTCCCCAATGCCTATCTGTGGGGCGGCGAGGTATTTCCAACTGTCGTCCGCGCGAACGGCTTGGGTCTCTGCTCAATGGTGGGTCGCGGCGGCAGTCTCATAGCGCCGCTCATCTGTGACCTGGCTTTCATCCGTGCCTGGATAACACCGTTGATATTCGGCATATTTTCGGTGACGGGAGTATTGGTGAGCTTCTGTCTGCCGGAAACACGAGGCGTTCTGCTACCAGCGACCTTCGAAGACAGTGAAGTAAGGGAGAATCGAAACCTTTGCAGCTTCAAATGAGCTGTGGAACGACCCAGCTAACGCCTATATAAGGATTCAGGAACGTTTTGGTAAATACCCCTACCTAAACGCTGATTCAGTTCAGTCCTGTTGTCCGTTCGGTTAGTCTTGTTGGTAACTTGCTTTGAATGAGAGGTTAAGCTTCCTATAATTGTGATTAGTCTGATGTAAGCAATAAAAATTCTTTAATCGATCAATTAAGCGAACTTTATAGACTGTGGTTTCAAAAGGAAAATGGCTAATTAAATTCAACAATGATCGATTAGTATCGATAATTTATAATATCGTTCATTAGAGTATTAAGTTAATAGGTAACAAAATATCGATCCATAATCAATAAAAATCTCTTAATATTTGTATGTATCCTTTTTATAGATATTCACTGATCACTACATCTCGATATATATCGCAAACAATCACAAATATCAAGGTTAAATATTATCTTAAGTTATATCACTGGTTAGTGCCGATATTAAATATTATTATATCCGAATATGATCGATAAACTGAAATCGAAAAATATATTTATCGATTCATAAATAATTCCTATCTTCAAATTCTCGATACATATCGCATACAAAGTCGCATTGCTACAGATGATAGTTTTAACAAAGCAATTCTCAGATCGATTAGCTCAAATGACTGATAATCCCTGTAGAGTTAATCCAGCTAATCTAGAGAGCAATTAGCTTCGCTCTGTGTGCCGAGGCTCTCCCGCCTGCTAAATGACCTTCGCGCGCAGCAAGAAAAGAACAGAATTTATAATCTGCTGAAAAGTCCACTCAAGGTTAATATCATTGTCAACTTTGGCACGCCTCATTTATATGCAACACTTGGCTCTGCAGACAGGATGTCGGGAGTCGGACATCGGGAGTTGGGCGTCAGCCGGTCGAGCAGGAGTCAGTGGCCAGTCGCCGTCGGCACTTCGCAACATGGCTGTGGAGCGACGCTCAATCGCCACTCAAGCCAAGCTGGAACAGCCCCAGCAGCCTGAGAGATGCCGTCTCGCAGTCGGCCTGTCTCGACAGTCAATCAGTTGGGGGCAGTCGCCGGCCAGTTGCCAACTGCCAGTTGCAGCGGCTTGGAGGCCAAGTTTTTAACGTCATCGGCACTGGCAGCTTGTCATGTCAGCCGTACGAAAACTGTCAGAAATCGAGCTGAAGCTGGCGTTCAGCTTGCTGCTTCGCTGCACATCCCCAGGCCCACTTCAAGACCAAGTTCAAGTTCCAAGTTCCAACTCAAAGTCGAAGCTCGGCGTCGGCGTCGTCGTCGCATTTTTAATCAGCCGCGGCGCGTCTTAGTGATAATTACCAGGCATATTTGCTGCTCGCTCCTGTGAGCTGTGCCTCCGCAGTGGCTTCGATTCCGGCCGTATAATTAATTACAAGTGCGAAGCTGTTGTTTCGTCTGGGCTATTATTCATTGGATGTCGCTCTTGCGGCTGATGGCTCCTCACTCGGCTTGCATTTCGGAGTGAAGAAGCGAGTTTTATATTAAACAAAAATCATGGAAACTATTCCAGAATAAGCCTGGGTAAGGTCAAGTCGCTGTCTCTTAAATTCATGTGATAAAGATGATCTAAATTTAAGTTGTGAGAGTTTGAAAAGGCAAGAGAAGCTTTGCAAATTATATTATGTTATATAATTTTCTTTTTATTTTATTAATATTCACAGCATTCTAATGCAATGGATATATACATTTTTTTAATTAATTCATACGAAATACATTTCCTATTATGATGAGTTTAATATTTAAGTATATTTACGACACTCTGAAGATATTTGATTTTGTTCTTCAACATAAAAAGAAAAAGCGAATCAGATATTTAATGGAATTTAAAGCATATATCTAAACGAAATCAATATACTCTACACGGATGGGTATGATTTATTTGGAAATTGGCATTAAGACAATTGGAATGGAACTTGTAGGTGAATGAAAAAAAGAAATAGACGTTGTCTGTATTGTTTTATTGTCAGCCTGTTCGCATGGCGAGCAGCAAAGTCCTGGCAAGGCAATGTTAAAAAACCTGACACTTGGCTAGAGCCGAAAAGGCCAGCGCAAAAGCAGTTTGCCATTTTGCCAACATATGGCAAATTTGCCTGCTGACTGCATGTCAACAGCTACAACAGCAACAGCAACAGCAGCCACGACGACGGCGGCGGCAGCGAAACCCATTTAAGTTCAAAGCGCGACAACCGCCAGAGTCAGGAGTTGCAGTTGGAGCTGGAGCTGGGGCTGGAGCTGGGGCTGGAGCTGGGGCTGGAGCTGGGGCTGGAGCTGGTGCTGGAGCTGTGGCTTGGCATGCCAGCTGAGCCGATCATTATCTGAGTCGCATATCTATTTGCGATTACGAGAAGCAGGCAGTCAGAGAGTCAGAGAGCCAGTGAGGCAATGAGTCGGGCAGGCAGGCGGGCGGGTCGGGGCTCTGTCAGTCGTGGGAGTCTGTCGGCCTGGTGGCAATTGCAACGTGGGCGCTGACAAACAGACAAATGTCAAAATGACGCGCTTTGTTGTTTATCATATTTACCGCAAGGCAGCGAGGCAACAGCTACGGCGACATGGCCCAAATGCAATTAGTATTCAAATGCAGACACGCCGGAGACGAGGCCAGAGCGAGCACCAAGCCAAAACGAGTCATCATCAACAAAAGTCTTTTGCTTTATTCATTTTTTGCCGCCCGGGGAGTCGGCCAGGCAGCGCAGGGCACGCTAAAAAATGCGTCTAGTCTTGTTTCCACATACATACATGCATATCTATGGTCTTTTGTTCAGAATTCGTCGTAATTTAGCGCACGCATTTTGCATTTTAAATGCCGTCCACATTCTGTTTAATTCCAACAAATTCGTTTGACTAATTGCGAACAGGTGAGCGAGCGCGGGGATTCTGTGTAACTGCACACCTTTAGCGGCCGCAATTAAATGAATGGAGCCCGCTGCCGATTTAATGCATGATTTTGTCTCCTCATCATCTACGTGACTCAGAGACTTATCAGCTGCGAGCTGCGAGCTGCGCGGCCATAGAGTGTGCGCCCGCGGCATTTTCGCTCAGATGATTCAATATGGGCACTCGCTGCATATTAAGCAGCCCAGCGCATCGACTCTCCAATATGGTCTTTGTCCAGTTTCGCTTTTACATCACCATAAAGAAAGTCAGCAGCGAGTTCAGTGCGCGTTCTGGGCGCCATTCAACGCACCTCTCATTGCTCTCTCTGTCTTTCTCTCTCTCTCTCTCTCTCTCTCTCTCTTTCGCTCAGTTTTTGAGTTAACAACCGAGTTATGACAACTGCCAGCAATTAAAATTGACAATTGATACGACAGACAACAGCAAAGAGGACAACGGCAATATCGTGTCTCTAGCAGGGGGTAATAAACGATGCTTTTATGACTGATAGGCTATCAGAAGAGCGCAGGTTCACACGGATGAGCTTATTGTGATAATATACCATATTAGACATGGCTTAGAAATGAAAGTCTCTCCAATTATTTTTGGATTTTATTACTCTGAAATATTAATTCACTTAATAATATTTATTTATTGGAAAACCAGATTATTATTTGAAAAAAAAAAAAAAAAACAAAATTAATAATAATAATATACAATTAATATATATATATTAAGATATATTAGATTAAAATAAAAACATCAAAAATTAACTAAGTATATTGATTTTGATTATTGTCAATATTTTTTATATTTTTTATGGAAACCTTAGGTGATTAAAAATGAATTGACTCGCGATTTTAAGGTGTATAATTGATGCTCTAGTCATTCGCATTAAGTATTATGTATAGTATATATTATTTATATATAAATTAAACTACTCTTGTTTTTGTTTCTATATATATTAAAAATATTTCTAATTTTTTTCATCAAAACAATATAAAGTTTCTTGTAGAAATGAAACTGCTATAAATTTAACAATCAAAGATCGTATATATGTATATTTCAAAGAACTTCTGGTATTCATCGTGTAAGCCTTGCCGTAAAGGTTACACATATACAAATTTATAATAGGAAATATGTCCATCTCTCTTCCTCGGTAACTGCAGCTATCTCTTTCAGGGCCAAATTCATCAGCATTGTGTTTGTTTTCTGTGGCAGCATTTCTTTTTATTGTGAGATAGTTGGAAATTTGCTGAAACTAATTGCTGCAAAGAGCTGGAATACCCATATGAGGCGGGGAGCGGCCTCTGCGAAACGGCTAGTCCATTTGCGTTGGGGCAAATATGACAATTGGCGGCATTATTAAAAATGCTACGTGCGCCAAATCTGCCGACATCAGCCAAAACGACAACAGCAACGGCCAAAGGGAGACAAACACCCAAAACAGGTGAGCCTGGCAGCAAAGGTAACTCTTCGAATGGGGTAAGGGTAGATGGGTTGCCATGACGGCTGCTGATAGCGCACTCAATTTGCATTTCTGGCCAACAGGGGGCGGCTGCAGAGAGGGCGGGCCATAGAGGAAGAGGTCGAGGGAGATGGGCAAAAATGTAAAAATCAACGGGTGCCAACAATTACTTTTTATAACTTTCTAGCTGGCACTTCAATCTCAGCCAGAAATTAGTTCGCCCCGCGCTGATTTCAGCTGAAATAAAATGACACGCTCTGACAGGGCTGGGTAGTCTTTCAGGTGGCTGGCGAACATTAACATAATATTATGAAGGGATTTTAATTAAAAAATCTCAAAGCGCCTGTTCAACAAAGTCGTTTCATATCGGACGTGAGTGCACTGAGCATAATAAATAGTTTATTGTAAATAACATTATATGTATTATATTTATATATCTATAATATTGATGTATGGCTATTCATAATTCACATGTTATATATCTATAAAAAGTTATATAATTTTGGAACTCTAATTTCATATTTAATATTAAAGAAAATAAAAATAATTTTACATTTTTAAAAATTATAGTAATTGTTTTTAAAATTTTATTTTAATTATTTATATTTATTCACTTAGAGTTTTTAAGAATCGTATTATATTCGGTTTTTAAGTTTAGTGAATACAATATTAATGTGTTATAGGTTTTATTTTAACATATTATGCAATTTAAAATTGTTTACAAAATTCTTTCTTTATTTCAAACAATATAATTTTATTTAAATTAAAATTATATGTTTTGTATAATTATTTCTTACCAAATTTTATTTTAAGCTTATGCATGTACTTTGTATACTTATTTCCGTCTAGATTTTTTCTTCCTTCATCATTTTAATTTTAATTAAATATTTCTGTCACTGCTGAGATCCAGACAAGTCGTTTCTCTATGTGTGCATCGGGGTCCATCTTGTGTCGTAGGGCATTTAAGGCTGCCATCCGGCGCAGACAATTAAAAACCCTCTGCAGAGTTTTGCCATTTGCCGTTTTATAAGCACAGATTACAGCTTTACGTAACGCACACGGAGGACACAATCACGAGACAGAGCTCACAGTTCCAGACGAGCCACACACACACACACACACTTATGAAGAGGGAACGTCCGATAAGCGACCACAGACAGGAATACGGGTTGGGTTACGGATTGTGTTACGGCGTATGTCTTTCTATCCGTTGCGTGAGTGTGTCTATCTCTCTCTCTCTCTGTCTCTCTGTTTCTATGTGTGAGTGTGTTGTGATTTTATGTTGGTCATAGTCATCGTCAGACGCCGTTCATGCCCCGCAATCGTCGCTGTCTGCTTGTCTACTTTAATGACATTGCATTGCACTTATTTCTTTTTGACTTTTTATACACATATTGTACTTGAATGCCTTGCCACCTTATAGCGAGAGAGAGAAAGAGAGAGGGACGAAGCTGTAAAACCTGAAGATAGCTTAATTTTAGAGTTTTTAAATCGTTTCTTTTTTGGCTTTTGCATTATTCCATACGTTCCTTTCCAACTCAACAATGTGATTTGGGCACCAAATCAGTTGCGAATTTGCATGGCTGAGCACACATAATGAAGTCATTTAGTTGCATAGAAAGAGATAGAAGGAGAGTGAGAGCGAGAGAAGAACAGAGAAACAACTGCTCAGTATGCACTGCACGAACAACAGACGATCAACTGCGACGGCTGTGTCATCAGATTTTTGGCATGTGAAGCATATGTACATATATTCGCCAAGCAAAATACGCGTCGACTTTAACAAATTATGCTAAAGATAAAGGTTTTGAGAAGACCTTGCACATGTCATTTGAAGAATTATATAAGCATATGTATACATGTTGATATGCATGGAATATATAATTAAAGAGAGAACAATCAGATATAAATGATAAGAAAATAATTAATTATTGATTTATTATTTTCTTTTTATTCGGCTTATTGTTCACTTTAATAAAATTCATTACTCTTGAACTCTTTTGTCGTAAGTCTTGACTTTGAGTAAATCATGGGCTACAATATGAACAGGTGAAAGTCCTGCATAATGTTTGTATTGAAATGTTCTATGGCATCAGATTAATTACTGTTGACACGATTTTATTTAGAGATCTACGTGTTACCATTTGGTCTAGAATAATTGACAGAACTAAAAAATAAAGAATTGTGGAAAAAAGTTGGCTCATTAAACAACGTTAATTTAATTAAAATATTAAGTTACCTTATAAAAGCTTTGATTTTATTTAAAAAATATTTTTAAATTTATATTTAATTTTATTTTTAAATTTTTTTTATTACTATTTAATTTATTATTTCTAAGCACATCTATAATGTATCCAGACACTTAATTTCGCTTCAACGGAGATAGCTGGGATTCCCAAATATTAATTATAATTATACATAGTTATTTTTATATGACGTTGACACATATATATTAGTAAGAGTTCTAACTTCTAGATTGCGAATCCCTACAACTCTTTCACACGCATGAAATCACAGCTTATACCAAGATTTTATAACTGTCATAATTTAATAAAATTATTTTCATTGCGAATTATATTTACAATGACTTTCCCAAGACCATTCCAATTGCCGCAATCTCACTTTTTATATCAACGAAATATACGAGATCCAAACAAAATGAATAAAAATGCAAATTGAAATAGAGAAATGTTAAAGGCCGTCGAGAGGCTGTCGCCCCAGTGACTACGATGCGCAATAGAAATTGAGTGTAACGTGTCCATAATGCGGCATAGTCTTGGCTACAATCGTATAATTTGATACTCCATCAGCTTTAAGGAACCATTTAATATGTTAATGAGCCGTAAGGGAAACCCATCGCCGAATTGCGAAACCCTTTCGTCCGGCACATCAACACGATGATAAAACACAAGCGGAGAGGAATGGGAGAAATAAGAGGAAAGAGATGAAGGAAATGGCGAAATTGAAACCGTTTATGGAAATTGGAAAATTACGCGCGAGACAATCGGACGAGGGCATAATAAATTCAAGAATTTCCATATATGCGGCGGATGTATAAAAAAATGAAAATATATATGGACGAGTCACATCGTAAAGGAAAAATCTGAGCAAATTGTCCGGCATTATAAGCGGCTACGGGTCGAGGTCCGGGTGCAACGGCGATAACAACAAACCGGAAACGGAAATATTTCGCAATTGGCGTAAGAGGGGAGTAGGCGTGGCTGTTAACGCATTTACAAGCCTCGACGACGACAATGAAATATCAGCAAGATTATCTGATGTCTGACGTAGGGGGCGGGCATTTACTTTGCATAATAAGCCGGATTATGAGACCGTGGCCCGAACGACTTTGACAGTTCGTTGCGGAGGGCATGCGAGGGGTGTGTGAGCCGATGACATGGAAGAAAGCATTTTGCATCACTCAGCATCCGTCATCAAGTGGCGGAGTAGTAAATAAAAGCGCGACAAATTTCGATTTGAAGCCAGTCAGTCGTCTACATATAGAAGGAATTTATCATATTTGTCTGACGTCTGATGTCCGATGTCCGATGTCCGATGTCTGACGTCTGGCTCTAATGCGTTTTATGTTAGAAATCACTTAGGAGCTTCGGCTGCCTTGGTGCTTCTTGGTCAGCGGAAGTGGCCATAAAATGGCCGTGCCGCCATTTTTATGCCCATAAATTCGGCTGTGAAATTGAAACTTAAAATGCGTAAAGTATACGCGCTGTGCGCCCGCTGCCAGCGCCTGCCAGCCGTTTCAATTTTTATGCACATTTTATATGCCTACTGTAAATTGTTGTCCGGCCACGCCCCCGCAAGGAAGTTCAAAGGCCAGAGGCGCGCACAAATGTTGCGGCATTTTCTTTTGGCCACTTTTGTCTATGCGGACTCTGTCGAAATTCCACGTTCGCAATCGTCATAAATCTTATGGCCACATCTTGAATTTATGTGCCCCTCTCCATCCGCCACAGCTGCCATGCCACCCCTCCCCCTGCACGCATACTGCGGCTGTGCTTTGTGGCTTAGATTACTTAGTTCGCGCCACTTCGATGGGGGCAGCTGTCGGCTTATGTTATTGATTTTTACTGGCTGCCGCTTATTGAATTTGTTTTGTTTTTGGCTGGCCGAAAAGTTTTTTAATCAAGAATAGTTGGCTTTAAGCGCAAGCTGGCCCAATGACAAACAATTTAAGATTGTTACGTTATAATTCGAGCGGCAGAAGCCAAAGGCATAAACCAAAAGAATTTTTGCAGCTAAAATATTTACAGCGCAGCCAACGAGTCCATCTCTCTCTCTCTCTTTCTCCCTTTCGCTTTGTCTCTCCTCAAACTGAGGGCAGCTTTCATTACCTGGCCAAGTCTGACCGGGCTGAGACAATCAAAGGTGAGCTTACAACGTGTCGGCTGCTGCTTGGCATTTCTTTTATTTTCCACTTGGCTGGCACACAAAATCACGTGGTCAACCCCTGCACACCTGCACACCTGCACACTGGTTGCCCAACAGCTGCATCCTTTGGATAGCCAGAGTCAGAGCCAGAGCCAAAGCCAAAGCCAAAGCCGTTGCTTCAGCCGCCGTCGCCGCCATGAAAATTGGCGTCTGCCAAACATAAATAAAAAGGTAGACAAATCCGGAATAAATAACAGCGTTGTCTAGGCGCCCCTTCATAGCTCGCCCCTGCCACGCCCCATCCACAGCACTTGTCTGTGAAGTGCAGGCGTCGCGGCGTCTCGACTTGGCTGCGCGGCTGCTGCGTCAACGTTATGGCAACTCCCAAAGGACGCCCGCCTGCCACGCCCACGCTCCAATGGCTCGCATACTGTTGCACGTTGCGTATACGCTCAGTTGCACCGTCTATTTGCCATAGCAATGCGATTGCGTCTTTTGTTTGAGACTTTTAATAAAATATAACCATTTAATTGATGCGGGCGTCGCTGGCGCCGCAGCCCTTAAAGCGTCAAGCACATCCAAATTGAAAAGACATTAAAGTGAATTATAAGAAATATGATTAAAGAGATCCCATGTGAAAAAGGATTGCAAGTTGGTAGCAGTTGGATTTCATGTGCACCGAAATAAATATAAATATAAATTGAGATAATAATAATCATCAAAAGCTTATATAAAGATATATTTTTATATAGCAGTCTATATGACATATATCTAAGTATATATAAATATATATAAATTTGATTACTCATGCGAATTAGGAGTATGAATCCTGCAAAAATATAATATTCGCATGATTTTATGCTTCTTTAATGAATATACATAATTAGAGTTTCATATCTCAAGCGTTTGTGGCATATAACATGAATGCTGTCATAAGGATGGACGAATATATATAGCTCAGCTCTTCGTCCGGCTCTAAATATATATACACCTTATTTGGTCAGACACGCCCTCTTCTACATATAATTATACTCTGATTTCTCATTTACAATGGCTTCAGCGTATTAAAAGCCTCAATATGAAAGAAAGCAAAGCTTTTGCATGTATTTTACATTATATTATATACATACTATATTATTTAGATTATATATAATATTAATTTACCATATATGAATATTAAACTCACTGAGCTTATCGAAATATATGTCTACATATGTTTATATATACGCAGCTGGTAATTCAGAAGAAATCATATGCATATAAAGCGCGAATAGTATATGCAGAGAGCTCACAGACGTTTCAGATAAGCCACAGTAAAGCCTTCCTACGCGGAATAAACTGAAATTCCCAGGCCTAAATTGTTCAACTGCTGAATAGAGAAGAAACTTGGAAGAAAATTATATGATTATTATTTTTATTTTTAATTTTATTATTATTTTATTTTTTTATTTTTGTTTTTAATTGTACTATATTAAAATAAAACAGTAGTTTTGGACAAATGTCAGATCGTCTAAGTACTAAGTATTCTTACTAGGTATATTTACTGTACATATTATGAGTAAATAAATAAAAGCTAGCAAATATCACAAGCCATCCCAGTGGTATTTTTTTTACGTTTCACGAATTGTGCGAAAGAAACAAGTTGACGAACAGGCCGAGTGAGATGCGGAGTGAAATTTGTGTGATTGCCATATTCGCGCTGTTGGTTGTGGGCAGCTCTGGTCGATCGAGAGCAAGAGCAGAAACCGTTCAACCCAGCTCAAGCCTAGGGAAATGTGAAGTGATTCGAGATAAATTAGCGAAATATCAGAGCGTGTGTAAGAAGATAATTCAGGATCGAAGGCGGCACATACAAATATACGACAACCTGGCACGAAATCTTCAGTTCAATAATACACATTTGCAGAGTACAATTATCGAGCATGCGGCCACGATTATAAGTAGGAATGATTTGCTGGTCAATTGTGAGCGCGAGGCGAAGGAGAGGGAAAAAAAGCTATGCAGCCTAGGGATAGCCCTGAACAGCACGCTGATCCAGCTGCGGGAAAGTAATGAAACCGTCGCAGCCTTAAGCAGTCAAAATGCGCTATTGGAGAGTGAGTTGAGTGAGAAGAAAGCTGAAATCGACAAACAAAATGAAACGATAGACGCCCTGAGTACGCTTGTGGGCAATCAGAACAGCTCAGTCCTGGAGCTGAAGCAGGCGAATATGCTGCAGCTAAAAGAGCTGGCCGATCACCAGAATACAATCAACATGCTGCAGGCAGAGCTAGTCAGATCCAATGCCGCCGTAGAAGCACTGGGCAAGCAGAATGACGAGCTGAGGGCGCAGCTCAGTGCGAGCAACGCGAGCATCAAGCACTTGAATGAACTCGTCGAGGGCTACGGCAGCTGCTGCCAGGCATCGAGCTGCGTCGCATTTGGCGCCTCCAACACTGTGCACATGATCCAGGTGAGTGGCGTGCCGGACCCCTTCCAAGTGCTCTGCAACAGCCAACTGGCCGGCAATGGCTGGACCGTCATACAGCGCCGGATCAACGGCGAGGTCGACTTCTATCGCAGCTGGGATGAGTACAAGCGGGGATTCGGCAATGTGACCGGCGAGTTCTTCATTGGGCTGGAGCGGCTACACCACATGACCAAGGACACGCCCCAGCAGCTGTACGTCTGGCTGGAGGACTTTAGCAACAATACGAGATATGCCAGCTTCGATGACTTCAAAATTGGCTCCGAGCAGGAGGCGTACGCCCTGCTATCGCTCGGCAAGCACCAGGGCACCGTCGGGGATGCGATGCGCATGAACAGGGGCCAAAAGTTCACCACCTTCGATCAGGACAACGATGCCGATGAGGTCAACAACTGCGCTGAGCTCCGGCATGGCGCCTGGTGGTACGACCATTGCGGCTACAGGTATGCTAACTGGATATAATAAGAGCAATACCCACATACATTTTACTAAGTATACATACATATATTCTACTTTGCCCATCACTAAACTTAATTTTCATGTATTATTAATATATTTAATTACTGTATTTTCAGTAACTTGAATGGTTTTTATGCCGAGGCGGACTTGGAGTATGATTATGCCGATAAGGGCATCTTTTGGGCGGATGACGATTTTCATGAGTCGGACTATTCGTTGAAATCAGTCATCATGATGATACGACCCAAAGTTTCCAAAGAAACTCTATAAGAGCTCGTTTAATAAAGAAAATGTTACTAAAAACAAATGTGTAAAGCTAGAAGAAATGATTTCAACTAAATTAGTTTGATTATAATATTCTGTGACCAGAATAATATTTATTTATACATATATTATGTATTATATGCATGTGTGTATATTTAGCTTTTTTTTTAATGAACCTAATAGTTTTGCTCAGTGTTTTCAGCTGATAGCGCTCTATGTTATTGAAATTCTCTTTGGCTGCGCCAAATACGAATGCGATTTCTATGGAAATATGAGCTTGGAGTTTCAGTTTGTGAGACATACGCACAATGAGCACATACTCGTCTATATTTAAATACTATATTTGGCTGTGTATTGTGTTGGGCGGCAGAGGCGCTATCGCGGAGAGAAATGAAGTCAAGGTGAGAATAGATCAGCTGGAAGAGCTGATACAGACAAACAATGAAGGGCTGCTGCAGCTGGAGTCCAACTGGAATTCGGTGAGAAATCGAAGCACAGCTCAGATTGAGGCGCATTGCGACTCCTACATCAGTGAACAGAAGAGCTGGCTGAGTGCCTGCGAGGCAAAGGCAAAGGCAGCGTCAGTGCGACTCAAGGAGAGTGAGGATCGTTCTGGAATACTGCTGCAAAATTTGACCAGCTGCAGGATCAATTTAGCCGGGGGCGGGCAGGATCAGTCGGAGTTGCAGTTGCGGCTGCAAGAGAGAGATAGAGAAATTCTGGAGCTACGCGCCCAGAACGAAGAGAACTTGTTGAATCTGCGAGCAGCACAGCTCAAGCTGAAGGCCTACGACGCGGAGCTGGAAGAGTACTTGCCGCAGAGCTGTCTGCCCTTTGGCAGTGCCACGGGCCTCTACAGGATCAAGCTGCCGGGACAGGACCCCTTCTATGTGCCGTGCGATGCGCGCTTTGCCGGCTCCGGCTGGCTGGTCATTCAGCGGCGCATGGATGGCAGCGTTGACTTCTATCGCAACTGGACCGAGTACCGAGCTGGTTTCGGCTCGCTCAGTGGCGAGTTCTTCCTCGGATTGGAGAAGCTGCATCGTCTGACGGCCCTGCGGCGCTTCGAGCTCTTCGTCTACCTGGAGGACTTTGAGGGCGAGGTGCGCTATGCGCATTACGATAACTTCAGCGTGGGTAGCGAGGAGAGCTTCTACCAGCTGCAGTCCTTGGGCGAGTACGAGGGCACCGCTGGCAACTCGATGGCCCTGAATGTCCTGCAGAGGTTCTCCACGGCCGACAAGGACAACGACACCTGGCAGGAGGGCAGCTGCGCCCGCAGATACCACAGCGCCTGGTGGTACGCCTCCTGCTCGGCTTTCTGGTAGGACTTTCTCCCCCCCCCTCTCTCTCTCTCTGTCCATCATGCGCTCTGTTAATGATTACGTATTTATTGTTTACGCAGCAATCCCAATGGCAAGTACTTTAAGAGAAGGCAGCTCAGCACCAGCACACGCGGCAAAGGCATCATCTGGCACCAATGGCATGGCTTCGAAGAAACGCTCAAATTCGTACAGCTCATGATAAGGCCCATATCAGCATCAGTATGAAATGCATATTCCCATACAAACATATGTGTATTTAAGCAGAATGTATATATTTAAATAAACAAAGCAACAATAAAAGTCGAAAAGCTCTGAGAATTGAATTTGAATTTAGCTGATAAGTCAGCTATGTACATACATATATAGTGCGACATACAGTTTCACTGAAACTAAAGAGGTTGGACAACTGATATTCTTTCGATTTGAATGAATGACATTTTGTTATTAATAACAACAACAAAATTTATAATAATAATACTTATAGTAGAGATGACTTTCCGACTTGTACATAGAAATGTCTTAATATAAAAACACAAATCTTAAAAAGAAGCGCAATATTTTAAGCTTATTTAAATAGGTGGGTATACTAAAAATATTTTGATAAATATAAAATAAAAAAATAAGTAATGAAAAAATCATTTGAGAATTAGAAATATATTTTATTTAATAAAATAAACAAAATGTATATATTAATGTATTTATATATTTAAAAAAATAGGTTTGAGTTTTATAAATATGAAAAAGTTATACATTGTATAGATCATATAAGCATGATATCATAGATATTATTTTTTAAATGTTTACTTTATGGCACACCCTCTGTTATGCTTCTTTTAGATAAGTGCATATATTTAATAAAAAATAAATTAATTATATAATATAAATGCGTTGATAACCTATAGCAATGTTGTACTTTACAAAAGAAATCTTGTTTAAAAGTAAAAGTAAAAATTTGACACAATTGAAGTAAAAAGTAAATTATTTTTGCTCTACAAACTGAATCAGACATATGAACATATTGTTTCCATATTTGAGAGTTACATTATCAAGTCAGCGGAAAGTTTTTTCAATTTCAATTAACAAGTATGGCGTAGCTGTCAGGGAGGGCATATTCGCACTAATTTATGCAGAGACGGGCGCAAAGATTCACACCATGTAATGCAGAGAGCAGAGGACAGAGGACAGAGGACAGCAGGTGAAGCTAGCCCAAATGGCTGCAATCAATTAAGAGGCAACAAAGTCAGCCAAGACCGAAACGATGTTCAGTTCGGAGAGTCCTGCAAATTAATGAACAGCAGCGCAGCGGATCGAAGTAAGTAGCAAGTGGGGGACACCAGTGCGAGGCGATGCGATGCTGGGAGAGATGATTGTCTCATATTTGCATATTCATGTGTCAAAGCGAAGTCGCTGGCACTGATTGCTTGGCAAATGTATCTGTGTCTGCATTTCTCTGCATGTATCTGTATCTTAAGCACTTACAACAGCAATTACTTCCGCCTAACTGGCCAACAAAATTACTGCTGATGTTGCAGTTGCTGTTGTTGCTTTACTTTAATTAGCTGTGTTAGTTTGTCTAGCTAAGTGAGTGTCTGGTAAATAGGAATAGGAAAAATAGTAGTCGCCGAAGAATCTGAAGTCGGAGTGTACCCTAATGGAACTAAACTTTGAGAAAATGCGTTTCCCCTGTTAATGGACGGTACGCAGCAGCTCATTAGATATTCCCTTTTCCATGCTAATATGCAAGCACTCAATGTGCAAATAGTTTGAGAGCTGCTTCAGCTACAACACGACTACAATCTTGCCTGCTCTCACTCCCCATCTCTCTCTCTCTCTGACTATCTGTGTCTCTGTGGCTCAAAGCCTAACGGCATTTGTAGTGCCTGCCTTGGCCAGGATGAGAGGCATTTGCTGCCTTGGCCACTTATCGTCATCACTGAGGGAAACGGGCATTGCTGGAGCCTCGGCTTTTGCGGTCTAAAGATGCTTTCGACATACCTCGGGCCTTTTTGCCTTGCCTCGCCTTGAGCCTGAGCTGAGTGTGGACGTAAGATTATGGAGTCAATGATTAGAAGATAACTCTTTGATAAAGAGAGAGACATCCATGCAAATAGTGTTAAGAGAAAGCAATTGAATAAACTTTTGATGCATAGAGAATCGATTAATATTGGGGAATGATGGATAAGTCTTTACCAAAAATGAAATCTAAACTTTGACATTCGTTTACTAATGTATCTGTTTAAGCAAGAAAATGATAATGATTAATACTACCAAAGTTAAATAAATCGGCGGAATCCTTTCAGATAGTGAATTTTATATGAATGTTTAGAATGAACAATAAATAAATAAATGAAAAATAAATAAATAAATGAATAAATATATATATAAATAAATAATAAATTATAAATAAATAAATATATAAATGAATAAAAAATTATATACAATGCAATCCATATAGTTCTTAATATATTTACATATCCTTTCTCCTTGTGCTTCCACTTTCAGGAAAAATTTTACAAAAATGCAGTCACGTCTGAGCCAAGTTTAATAACGTACGCAATTTTATTACTTGAACCAATTATGCCCGAAGTGGGACGTCCTTTGGCGATGGGCTGCAGGCAAAAATTATGTGAATGTTTTGCCATACGCAAAATAAAAAAGAAATACAAAATCAACAATGAAAATCAAAAACAAGTGCAGCAAATATTGTCACATGCATAAAAACGAGCTCACAGTTTAATGCATGAATATGTGAACAGCCGTCGCCATATGAGTAGTGCGTGTGCGTGTGTGTGTGTGTGTGTGCGGGCATACTGAATTGCCAACGTTTTATATATATGAAAGTTTTCAATGATACTTGGGTAAAATACCAAAGGCAAAACTTTTATTAATAAAGTTTCTTTCTTTCTTTCCTACTTGTGCTAAAAGCCGAGCTCCATCGTCTCTGTCTTCATCACCAGCTGTGACTGCCTTAAGGCTTCCTGCCTTTTAGCTTCGACAGCTACTGCGTTGCTTTAATTACAGCTGAGCAAAAGAAAAAGAATGAAACCCAGTGAGGACATTGTCGAGCTTAGTCGACAGAGCGATTCCCATTCAACGCTCAAAACCCACTCGATTCCCTTGAACATTTGATATTCCAGCAAACCATTTTCAATCAGCATGCCTTCTGTATGATTTCTTAGAAGTTCTTTCATTAAATACTTATACAATTATGGTTATGTTTTCCCCGGCTTTTACATGTTTTTTGTCTGCATGATAATGCTTGAATTCTAATACTTTCTCTTGGACAAATTTCGTCAAATAAACGGTTTCCTACAAGATACGGGATGATTTAAGCAAGAGTGAACCTTTGTATAGCGAATATTTCTCTGCCAGTTCGAGCCTTTCCCTTTGGCATTGTCCGAGACTCGCTGTGTAGGCAGCGACAGTTTTATTATTCATTTCCAGAATGTTAAGCAAATCCACATTTTGTTCCTTCAATGCAGCCACATTTGCTCGGCAGGTTTCCAATTTACCAGGGACTGGATGATTTACATCTGTACTGGTACGCTTCCGATTGTAGCAGATGGTTGGATGTGACCCGTTCTGCGAGTCATCACCTTGAACAGTCACATGTCTTTTCTTGAGAGATTCTTTCAGCCCTTCGATTAATGCGAGAAGCCTCTGAAGTGCTAAAAATTTGGAGACTTCTTTTTCTTCTACTCTCTACATGCAGTCGACGCACTCTTCTGATATATCCTTCTCGAAGTATTGAGCAATCTGAGAAAAGTGCGACAATTCTCTTGGCATAATTGCTTTTTTCAGTTCGCATTCTGCTCACCGGAATATATGTGAAATTATACGGGCTGGCCAGATCCACTGTTGAGAGCGAAATCTTTTCGCACAGCATAAATTCAGACCAGTTTTCGTTGTTAAGGTATTTATATGGCAATTGAGTCAAGCTGATGCTAATGCGTAGCTGTTTCTAATGAAGCTACATACGGTACATACGATTTCGTTCAACCTTGAAACTAAACTCTTCAAATTGAGTCCATTCAGATGGATAACCATCTTCCGTAAACATAAGTGCTACTGCATTCGAGTCCCAATATAAAAATTTCAGTGACTCGACAAAGAATAAACGACAGATTAACATTAATAATAAAAAAGCTGTAAAGTTTTTCGAAATCGTTATACTCAATTGACTGTCGTCAATAAGTATAAGTAGAAACTAGTATTTTCTACAAAAGAATTAGTTATGGAAATAGGTCTAACGAGAAAAATCATTTTGCATTCTTACAAAATACGATTTTTTTCGATAAAAGACAATTTTGGAAAAATCTAAGTAAATAAAAGATGGTAAAAATAACCAAAGAATATACTTGTTTAATACAGCTTTTTTAAAATTTTTAATTATTTATTAATGATGTGAGAAAACAATAATTGAATGGCAAATTAACTTTAAAATATATTTTTATTTAAATATTTTTATTGAAATATATGTATGTATATACGCTTTTCTTCAGTTTCATCATATATTCAAGATGATTTGTATTTTTTTTTTTTGTATATATTATTTTTATTTGTATATATTATAGATACATATATACATATTTTAGTAATTCTATATTGATTTTTTTATATTATTTAATTTTTATTTTTTACACCATAATTTTGTTCGGTTACTATACCTTCTTTTTCATTCTTTTTATTAAATTTTTTATTTTTATTCTATTTTTTTTTTGTTTATTTATATAGTCTAGAGAAATTCCAGAGAAATTCTGTGTTGAGAAAAAAAATATGTTATATGAGTCAAACATTTTCATTCGATTTCTTTGTGGCGACATTGAAAATTGGTTTAATGATATTTTGGCTTAAAGTAAACAAAGTTTAACTTAAATTTAAATGCCATGTTGTTCTTTAATTTATACTGTATTTAGTAGAATTTCCATTGCTGAAAATAAATGGAATAAGCTAATTTATTGTAGAGTCATTCGATATTCTCTGATTTATGCATATTTTTCGTAGCTTGAAATAATTTCAAGTATTAAATCAAAATATAAATTCGATAAAACGTACTTTTTAATAAAAATAAACATCATCAGATAATGAGTATATATGAAGATAGCTGCATGCGAAACTACACTGCACTAAAAGCCACTCACACACACACACACAGACTCAGTCTAGTGCATTGCGAGCAACTGTTGTTGCAGCTAGCAACATGTCCGGATTTTGCTCAAGTGCGCAATTCTTGCCTTTGGCGGCAATATTCAAATTGAAGCCGAGATGCCGAGCGTGAAGTGAAGGCAGCCCGGAAATAGTTTTGTCCCTCTTTGTGTGGAATTTCCCTTCAATTTCTTATTAGTCTTCTCTGCTGCTGCTCTCTTCTTCTTCGTTATTCTGTTCTTTGCTATGTTTTTGATTTTGTCGTGTTTGCGTCTGGCAATGGAGAGCGGAGACCCACTGTCTGGCAGCGGCGGGGAAAGTTTTGCCAAAAATACTTTTAATTAAAATTTCAAATTATTTTCGCCTTTTGCGAAAGATGAGGACAAGTACAGTTAGCAGTTAGCCAAGTGCAATGGCGCACAAGATGGCGGACCGGAAGTGCTGCGAAATGCGAACTGCGAATTGCGAATTGCGAATCGCAAAGCGCTGAAATATTCAAAGCGCATTTTCAATTTAAAAGTTTTTGCGCCCAGGCATATTTATTTATTTTATTTCTCAATTTTTGTTTTGCGCTCATCATTGAGCCAGCAAATGGGCGCTGAGGAGCTGAGGGGTTAAGGGGCGTGGCTGCTTTGACCAAAACTTTGGTGCTGTTGTAGGCAATGTCATTGAAGTGGGCCACGGGCGGGTGAATAATTTACAAGTGCCAGCAACAACAACAGCAACAACAACAACAACAGCGTTAGCAACTTTAATGCAATTTCGCTCTAGCAGATTTCATTTGTGTGACAAATGGGGGGCGTGGCCATGCAAATCGCAAATATAAAAAGAACTCATTAAAAGTTTATGCCACAAAGTTTGGCATAGTCCTATCCTCCAGCTCCCTCTCGCCCTCTTGCTCCACTCTCCATTTCCCAGCCAAAACTGCACTTCACAAATCGCTGCCACCACCCACCGCCCACCGACCCCGCCCCAAATCTCTCATCAATGCAACTTGTTTTGCTTGCCTGCCTTGTGTCCGAACCGCCTCCGAATCGCATTTGTTTGCATGTCCGCATCCGCAGGGCGTTTGTTTAGAGGGCAGAACTGGCAGAGAGAAGGAGGAAGAAGAGGGCAGGGGGAGGAGGAGAGAGGCTTATGCGCCGGCCTTTTGTTTCTTTTTGTGAATACTGTGCAATAGTTTTAAAAGCGAGCCGGCGTTAGTTTATGATACGGCTATCAATTGCAAACTTTCAACAATTTATAACATTTTCGTTCTATTTGAGATGCGCTCAAAGTGCTTCAAAACAATTGCAAATAGACGAGCGCATTCAATATAGTTATGTAAATAAACTGCAGCCACACATTTTATTTCGATGCGAAATCATTTTACGTTCTATGAATACAAAATCAAATAATTGAACGAAAATAAAACCGAATACTGAAATGCATTCAAAATATATTTGAAATATGGGAAACTCTTTATACCAGGTAAAGTTCTGATTCGTAAAAGTCTTTATCTACATGTAGATATAACTGCAGTTATTTCTTATTATTATAAAGTGAAGAATCTGTCCTTCAATTTTATAAATTATTATCTGCAGTATAGAAATATTAATATAAATCTATATTTGTAATTTTTTATTTAGAATCAGACTTGAATTTCCCATGGCAGTCGCTGTGGCCATTCTACACTATAATTCCTCATACAGTATTTTCATAATTCGCTTTTATTTGGCTTTGTTGATCCGTTTATAGGCTTACGATTATTGAGCTTTAGCTTGAAGAGTTATGCGATTGTTAGCTCAATAAAAAATTGTATTTGTTGCCTTTTCTAAATAAGTAAAATTATATGTTTTATCTGTTAAACACTTGATACACACTCGATACTTATTTCATATATAATTGCTCAATGATTTTTTAATAAAGCATTCTTTGTATTAAAAGCATTTATGCACAAATAAATAAATATATATCTTTTTTATATATTTTTTTCTGTCTTTTTTGAAATCTGATAATAAAAATCTAAACATAAAAGGCCAGTGAGCCATTGGACAATTGAATCAAAAACCTGCACATTAAGTCATTCAATTCGCAGTGTTTGTCGCCAGAGCAAGGGGCACGTGCCCCACTGGCAATAGTGGCTCCACTTGCGCCACGTTCACGTCAAGTTCAAAATGTCAATTCGAATTAAACGACGCATTTGATTGCCATAAAACGAGGCGTGTGCAGCCGCCCACAATTCTAGTCTGCAGCCACAGCCACAGCCAGTTGGGCGAGCAAAACGTGTCGCCCACTTTTTGCCACACCCTAAAGCAAATAAATAATATAAAATTCAAATAATTGTGCAGAGAGAGAAACACAATAAAAAATCAAATAAAAAGTCAGTGCAGAAAATTAGCCAAGAGTGGGCCTTGAAGTGCAATGGCAAAAGCTAACATACACACAAAAAACGGCTAAAAATAATGGCTAGAAACATGAGACCGGGCGGCTTTTCAATTAGCTGTCTGATGCTTGTCCAGCAATTAGGTGTGTTCCACGGGGGCTAAAACGATTCTAATCGCCCGTGTTCTAACATAGATTTCGTTTTTTGCGCTCTGGCCACATTTTGTTGTCATGTCGTCGCTGACATTAGCACAGCGCCCCTCCACAGACCCCGCCCGACCAGCTGAAGCTGAAGCTAAAGCGAAGCATTTGTTTGATTAAAAACCTCAGATATGACAAATTTAATTAAGGTTGATTTCGCTGCCCAACTCTGAGAAGCACAAAGTTGTTTGCGAAAATATATTGTGGCTATAAATAAAGAAATATTAAGAAGACAAGCGAAGCTTGGAATTATATGTATGCTTAAATATATCAGCTAAACGAATTTTAGTGAAGAAATTCCTTTAGGTCCTTGAATAAGAATTTTATAATAATTATTATTGGCAATTAAAAACAATATTATTCAAGCATATGACATTATAGACTACTCGATTATATATAATATAATTAATAAATATTAAAAGAATTGAAAATTATTTGCAAAAATAAATAATAATAAATATGTATTTATATTAATAATGCTTCAATTATTTTTATATTTTTGGAAACATTTTTAAATTTTTATTACAACATAACAGAAATTATTTTTATTTTTTTAAGAGATAAAAGTCTGACGTAACAAATACAATAGGACGACTGATATCTTGTTATATATTGATATAAATACTTAAAATAGTTTTTTCTCCAATTTTCCATTATAGCTGAAGCAGTTTTCAATTCAAATTATTGAAAATAATTGGCTAAAATAGACTCAATATGTGATTTATAAATGAATCAATTTTATCACATCATTATTTTACCAGTACAAGCACTTAAGCTCCTACTATGACCTTAATAAATCATAATGATTTGATAGAAAGTGGAAAATAAAATATATAGAACTTAATGGAAATGTTCATACCTTTAAATACGTTTGATCAATATTAATAGTTAACAATTTTAACACGTCTAACTATTATTTATCAACATTCACAAACAGATTGTCTCTATGCCCATTACAGAGTAATTGCTAGCTTAGCATATCCACTCTATTCGCAGTTCTATTCCGATTTCTGCTCTCTGCTCGTGTCGTTGCTGTTGTTGTTCTGTTTTTATCTGAAATTGCAAATCGAATGCGATGCAGTCGGAGAAGGGCTGGCCATGCCTACCTGCACTCTGTGTGTGGCTGTGTGAAAAGGTCAAAGCATTCGATTAACTTTAATTTGCGCGACTTGCAACTTATCAGTGTATGTGTGTGTGTGTGAATATGTTGGCAGTCCATTGTTTAGCTGTTGATTTAGTTAGCTGAGAGGCCCGTTGATGTGCTTGTGCCTCGGTCGGCCATAGTTCAGGTGCGCCGTAGCAGGCCGAGGCGGCGTGAAAGCCAAACCTACTGCCAGCTCGTTGCAAGGAAACTTTCTGGCTCATCTCTGCAAACGACTCACAATGGCAGTCGGAGCTGCGCTTTTGATTTATGCCATGTCATAGTTCAGGCCCTCTCTCTCTAGCTGTGTGTGTGTGTGTGTGTGTATTTTGGGGCCATGTTAACAAAACGCTAATTGCTGTTAGTCAAAGCACGCGCTTACAAAATGTCAACATGGCACAGGAGAACGGCGCACACAAAAATTGATAGCCAAACTTGGCCGACCGAAAAATAAAATGGGAAAAACTAGCAAAGTGACGGGTTTTATTATTTTGGCTTACCTACTGCAACTGCTAGCTGCAGTTGCCTTGGCAGCGTGGGCAAACGCTCATAAAACATACATAATTGATACCGCCAGGCGAATGCAGTTGCAGCCAGACAGCCAGACGGCAGACGACAGACGACGGACAGACAGAGCGACTCTCTGTCAGTCAGTCATTCAGTCAGTTAGCTGAAATTAATTTGCACACTCGAGCAAAAATAATTTACCGTCCAATCACTCGCTCCACTCCGACTCCGATCTCCGCCTGCCGAAGACGTGGGGGCCGGTTTAATGGCCGCCGCGACGACGACGATGGCGGCGCTTTTTTATTTTATTCGAATACACCTCGGCCACGTGACATATCACGAAATTCTTTTAATTTAGACCGAAGCCGGCTGGTCTGGAAGCTGTCAATTAGTTGCGGCTACATTTAATGAACACGTCGTCTTCTGCTTTGCTTTGCATATAACATTTTGTGGCTGCTGCTGAAATAAACAATGGATAAAAGTTATTTCAATTTGCATTTCAATTGCATTTATGGCTAAAATCAGCTTGTTTTTGGCTGAAGATTGCATCACATTCAGTATTTTTTTCAGCTAAAAAAACCAAAAAATTGTATAAATTAGAAACAACTTGATATTGATACCAGATTTGATTTCAAATAATGTCTGTTCGGCTTTATCTGATCTTTATTTTCGACTTTATAGCAGTTATCTTAATACTTTATGTACGTCTATATTAATGAACTCATGACGCTAGAGCTCGGAGAGCAGCATATATTATTTAAATAATGTTTTTTATTTTTCAAATTTTTATTTTGCAGATGATTAGAATACACTTTTATTCGATCTCTTTTTTGTTTTTTTTTTTGTTTTTTTTTTTTTTTTTTTTTTTT